>JAOWBR010168959.1:0-11545 GCA_028571145.1 Dionaea muscipula
CCGGGTGATCAGCCCGGAGGATCAGCCCGGAAGGACCACCCGTAGAACCTGGTTCTTCCCATGTTCCTTCTTGGTTCTGCCCGGGTGATTAGCCCGGAGGATCAGCCCGGAAGGACCACCCGGAGAACCTGGTTCTTCCCATGTTCCTTCTTGGTTCTGCCCGAGTGATCAGCCCGGAGGATCAACCCAGAAGAACCATCCGGAGAACCTGATTCTTCTTATGTTCCTTCTTGGTTCTATCCGGGTGATCAGCCCGGAGGATCAGCCCGGAAGGACCACCCGGAGAACCTTATTCTTCCCATGTTCCTTCTTGGTTCTGCCCCGGTGATCAGCCCAGAGGATCAGCCCGGAAGGACCACCCGGAGAACCTGATTCTTCTCATGTTCCTTCTTGGTTTTGCCCGACTGATCAGCTCCTCCGCTACTCCGCACAGTCCTTCGCCGCTCCGCATAGCCCTCTGCTACCCCGCGTAGCCCTTCGCTGCTCCGCACAGCCCGCTGTCACTCCGTACGGCCCCCTGCCGCTCCGCACTGCCTTCCCGGGTCAATCCCGGGACAAGCACCCCACACTTTACGAGTAGCTTCCCTACCTCGCCAGGAGAGCACAGCCACTGACCGTTCGTTAATCGGAGCTCTAACCAGCCCGCACGGGCTCCCCGAAGATCTCAATGGCATAACCGTAAATATGCAACTTCTTCCCCTATAAATAGGGGCTCACCCCCCAGGTATTTTCTATCGCCTTTTTTCGACTTTCTGCCATAAGCTTTGATTTCGCATCTTGCTTTCCTCGACTGACTTAGGCATCGGAGCGGTCGTCCCGGGCTTAAATCCTCGGGCTTTCCTCTGACGTGGTTTGCTCGTCTTTTCAGATCCAAGAGTTGATCTCCTCATTCTCGAAGCCGATTCAGCGTCGACTTAGCTTGTTGAGCCGGTTTTCCCTGCTTAGACGACCGAAAGCGGTTTTCAAGCCTTAGGTGATATCGCTTGGCTCTTTTTCAGGCGATAACATCTGGTGTCGTCCGTGGGAAGAGACAATCAGCCATACCTACTTCTTCTCCAACTCGTACTGGACTTGAACAGCAAACCGCCACACAAGACAGCCCACCGACTAGAGCAGAGTTCAACCACCTGAAGAGTCTCATTCTTGATATTCGGGATGCTTTGGTTCCACGATACCCTGGCACACTTAAAGCATTTGGGCCCCTGCCCACGCAGGTACCTGCCAGGACGGATAGAAACCTTTCTGAGACTGCTTTACCCGGGCAGGAGGGAGACCAGCCCGGCAGCCCGGCCGGGCTAAGCAGAGATCAGCCCGAGTGTGTTTTGCCCGGGCAGGCTGCTGCTGCTGCATTTGCTTGTGCACTGCCAGTTGCTCACTCCGGACCCTTCACTCAGGAGGTTCATGACGCACCCTTTCCGACAGGGTTCCGTCTACCGCAGATGGAGTTGTACGACGGATCTACCGACTCAGTAGACCATCTTAACAACTTTGAGGTTAAGATGCAGTTGTTTAGAATGGAAGACGCCATTATGTGTCGTGTTTTTCCATCCACCTTCAAGGGGGCCGCCTGACAGTGGCTCGCCTCCTTGTCATCACGATCCATTTTGAGATTCTCACAGTTGAGGGACGCCTTCATCGGTCAATTTTCTAGCTCCTCCATTTTCTCTAGGGCCGCCCCTAGACTGTTCAGCATCCGACAGTGACCAGACGAGTCATTGAGAGCCTTCATGGCTCGCTTTAACAAGTTCTACATTCAGATTCTCGGCCTCAACGACGATGTAGCCATGGTCGCCATCCAGACGGGATTGTGCTCCAGTGCGTTCCTGAATGATCTCACCCTTCGTAAGCTTGTCGACTTTGGACAGCTACTGTAGAGGGCATGCTTGAGTCGCCACTAACTCCAAAGCAAGGGACTATAAAGATTCCAGAAGGAATGTTCGAGATGATGCTTCACCAGAGAGAAACTACCATAAAGACAGGATATCGCACCGATCTGAGACAAGGCCTCATAAGATTGATCACCCGAGGAGGGAGCGCACTTGTAGCACCCCGTGCCAGTTTTTTCCGATTTATTCGGGTGCTTTTTTTTTTTTTTTTTGTAAGTTGGTCCGAGTTGAGTTTGACGGTCTGGATCGGTTTTGGACATGATGACCCGTGGTGTGTGACTTTTTGGATTTTATCAATTTGACTTTTGATTATGAGATTATATGATTTTACCCTCTATTTTTATTGGATTTTATCGTATTGCCATTGGAGTTATGAGTATTTACCATTGTGCCATTTTAAACCCTAAATATTTCCACCTATTTCATTTTCTCTTTCTTTCCTTTATTTTTTTCCTTCCCCTTTCTCTCTCTTCACTTCCCCTCTCACCATTCCCGATCTCCCTCTCTGCCCAGCCGAAGACGACGTCGGCGAGGAGCACCGAGGCCAACGACGGAGGAGCACGACGTCGGCAAGGTGGCAAGTAGTGTGGGGCTATTGGTTGGCGGCGTCATTCGCGTTAGGCGGTGGCAAGCGCAAGATCCGACAGGAGAGAGAGAATCGAGATCGACGGCGAGATCCACGACTTCTCCGACATGATTTCCGATGATTGGAGCTCAGATCGACATGGGTAAGCTTCGATCTACCTTCCTCTTGCTCTGATTCATCAATTTTATGGTTTTTGGTTTAGATCTTGGTTTGGGCTCGATTGGGGTTTCGGTGGTCGTCGATGGTGGCGTGGGAGGTGCTGGCCGGCGGTGTGGTGACCGAGGGACGACCTTGGGCTGGTGGCTGACGTGGTCGGCAATGGTGGTGGCTCTCTGACGAGCTGGGCTGCTGTCCGTGCGCAACAAGCAGGTTGTGGGTGGCCAATGGCGGTTTTGGTGGTGGTTGCTAGTGGTGGAGTGGTGTTTGGTGGTGATTGTGGTGGTAGAGGGCTACCAGTGCATGGGCAAGGCTGTCGGATTCCGACCGTTGTCGATGACAGGTCCGACGGCCGGTGACCACTGACCAATGGATGTCCAAGGTCGTTTGTCGGTCTCCGGGTGTTTCGTTTTCCATGCTGATATACGAAAAAAATTCCCTTAGAAACGTGGACAAAAGAACACGGGAGGCGACCTGGTTTGCGAAGGTATCGGTTCGGCTCGAACCCTTTCGGTTCTTACCTAAGAATCCGCTCGGGTAATCAACCCGAAGCTCTCCTTTTCCATTTTCTGGCTATCTTAGCCAACAGAGCAGTGATCAGCCCGGATGATCAGCTCGGGGCTCTGCCTTTACATTTTGGGATCATCTTGGCCAGCCAAGAGGTGATCTGCCCGGGCTCCCTCACTTTACCTTTTCCTTGACCAGCTTGGCTGGCTAAGAGTGACCTGCCCGGGTGATCAGCCCAGCCGATCAGGCTAGAGGGGTATATCGGTAATCCGATAATTCTCCCTTCTCCTTTTTCTCCTTGTCTATATATATGAGACCCCCTATAAGTTTTCAGATATGTGATTTCTTCCGATTTTAACATCTTTTTCTATCGTAAGCTTGATTCAGCGTCTTACTTTCCTCCTCTAACATAAGCATCAGAGCGGTCGTCCAGGGCTTAAAACCTCGTGCTTCCCTCTGACGTGGTTTGCTCATCTTTCTAGGTCCAATAGTTAATTTCCTCATTCTTGAAGTCGATTCAGCGTCGGATTAACTTGTTGAACCGGTTTTTCTTGCACAGACAGACCGAAAGCGGTTCTCAAGTCATAGGTGGTGTCGCTTGGCTCGTTTTCAGGTGATAACATCTGGTGCCGTCCGTGGGAAGAGATAAACAGCCATGTCTTCTCCTCCAACTCTAATTGAACAGGACTGTCCGTTAACCCGCAAAGTACTACCCTCACTCGAGAGGAGTTCATCCAGATGATGGCACGAATAATGGTGAACTTCACGGCAGAACTCTGGAAGCGACAACCTTCCTCATCATCAGGGACTGTCTCGAACTTCCCGATTCCCGCAACCCCGATCAAGATGCTACCCCCTCCTGACGTTCAGTCTAGAGGGAGTAGATGGGGCGGCGACCGTATGAGCACTGAGCGTTGTCGGGCGTATAAAACCCGACGCACAATCCGTCACGCTCATTCCCCTCCCTCGAAGCCCCGTCAGACTGACCGATGGTGTGATTTTCATAAGCAGTCGGCTCATAATACAACGGATTGTCGGGTACTCAAGAGCCGCAGAGATAACTAACCTAGGACGAGCGGACTCTCCTCGTCGAAGAGGAAAGACGTCGATAAAGGCCCAAGCCCAGATTCAGAAGGACGGAGAACGTCGACAACGTGGAAAGGCTTAGGAGGAGCGCTACGAAGCTCGGGAGGCCACACTAGCCAGAGCTACTTTGAGCATAAGATGGAGTTTTAATTTCTAGTATTGTATTCCTTACTCTTTTCAATTATCTTTTGTTGTACATCTATATACATATGCTTTTCTGATAATTCGTTCTAATGCCGGAGTGGTATCCCGAGGCTTATTATCCTCGGCGCCACTTTTGGTTAAGTCTTGTTATCAAAACAAGTCACGGGACACGCAGAGCCCATATTGCAGTCATCGCTCTTTGGTGTTTGGTGTTCACAAACTCGCACTTCAATCATACCTTGGAAGTTTGGAGACAGGTCGACCCTGTATGAAGTTTGGAGACAGATCGACCCTGTTTGAAGTTTGGAGACAGGTCGACCCTGTTTGATATTTGGAGACATGTCAGTCCTGTTTGAAGTTTGGAGACAGGCCGATCCTGTTTAAAGGTTGAAGTTTGGTTAAATTGTCACATTTAGGTTCTACCTTTGCAGTTTGGAGTGGGGGCAGGCATAATCTGTTTCTCCTTATAAGTCGGGCATGTTTCGCCTAGTTGAGAGAAGCGTCGGATCTGGAGTTTGGTTCGCACATTTTGTAAGACGGGTCGCTCCCGCCGAAATGTTAAAGTCGGGTTGTTCGCCCGCCCATCCTTGTAAGTCGGGTCGCTCCCGCATGGGATGTGTCCAGCTGCGGCGTTTTGCACCTCAATACGGATTAATTTCACAGACGGATACTTCCTACGGGGGTAAGTCGGGACGTCGTGCACTCCTTGAGTCGGACGCAACGCCATTCATAGACTCAGGCTTATCATTGTTGCACCGCCGACATGATTGGGGTTTGTTGCTAAAACCAATAGATCGAGATAGAATTGTTATAGGATATAGAGGAGGTAGAAGGAGGTGGAGAAAGTAGTGGAAGTAAAGGAGGCAAGAAAAGCATCATCACCACACTGAAAAGGAGTTACAACGTATCTCCACATATGTCGTAAAAAGAAGCAAGCAACATCACCAAAATGAGAAACCGCTCTCCTCGAAGTTTGCCAACCCCGCCCAGAGCTCCTCACCTATACCAGGTAATCTGGGTCGCAGATAGTATAAAGCTACTAGATAGCCCATCTTCATGCCCAGACTGGCACAAGGGTTGACCTAATCAGTGAGCCATCAGCGTTAACACTTTCCTCGTAGCCATTCGTCGCCTACGGCTCCGTAGTCTTCCGCTTAAGTCAGTAAACACTAAAAATGGCGAATCAAAGATTATCAGTTGGCCTTTGAGCCACATTTGAAGTCTTAAAGGTGACGCGGGTACATCTCGATCGGCACGGGAAGTTTGGCGAGGACGTTACGGCCCTCGCACCGCAGTCATGAAGTTTGGCGAGGACGTTACGGCCCTCGCACCACAGTCTTGAAGTTTGGCGATGACGTTACGGCCCTCGCACCGCAGTCATGAAGTTTGGAGATTATGTTCCGGCCACAGAGCCGTCCGTTTGAAGTTCGAAGATGACGTAACGGCCCTTGAGCCGTAGTCATGAAGTTCGAAGATGACGTTCCGACCATTGAGCCGTCTAATTGACGATTGGTGATCGACCATTAAGTCATGTCACGTTGACCACAGTCCACAAGGTTATCTTGGTAATTTAACTAAGCGAATTGGAGGGAGCTTGCCAGGCCCTCGTCCGTCGCCTACGGCTCCGAAGTCGTCCGTCGCCTACGGCTCCGAAGTCGTCCGTCGCCTGCGGCATCGAAGTCACCAACCCAATTTGCAGTATCGTGACTAGCGAAGATGATCTGTCCGGGCTTCTATCATGCCGTACAAAAAGACGTTAGAAGATCTGTCCGAGATTCCGTCATACCGGACAGAAGGGAGTTAGATGATCTGTCTGGGCTTCCGTCATGCCGGACAGAAAGGCATTAGAAGATCTGTCTGGGCCTCCGTCATGCCGGACAGAAAGGCGTTAGAAGATCTGTCCGGGATGCCATCATGCCGGACAAGGGGCGTTAGAAGATCTGTCCGGGATGCCGTCATGCCGGACAGAAAGGCGTTAGAAGATTTGTCCGGGATGCCGTCATGCCGGATAGAAAGGCGTTAGAAGATCTGTCCGGGATGCCGTCATGCCAGACAGAAGGGAGTTAGATGATCTGTCCGGGCTTCCGTCATGCCGAATAGAAAGGCGTTAGAAGATCTGCCCAGGCTTCCGTCATGCCGGAAAAAAAGGCGTTAGAAGATCTGTTCGGGATGCCATCATGCCGAACAGAAGGGCGTTAGAAGATCTGTCCAGGCTTCCATCATGCCGGACAGAATGGAGTTAGAAGATCTGTCCGGGATGCCGTCATGCTGGATAGAAGGACGTTAGAAGATCTGTCCAGGCTTCCGTCATGCCGGACAGAAAGGTGTTAGAAGATATGTCCGGGCTTCCGTCATGCCGGATAGAAAGGTGTTAGAAGATCTGTCCGGGATGCCGTCATGCCGGACATAAGGGCGTTAGAAGATCTGTCCGGGCTTTCGTCGTGCCGGACAGAACGACGTTAGAAGATCTATCCGGGCTTCCATCATGCCGGATAGAAAGGTGTTAGAAGATCTGTCTGGGATGCCGTCTTGTCGGACAGAAGGGCGTTAGAAGATCTGTCCGGGCTTCCGTCATGCCGGACAGAAAGGCGTTAGAAGATCTGTCCGGGATGCCGTCATGCCAGACAGAAGGGCGTTAGAAGATCTGTCCGGGCTTCCGTCATGCCGGACAGAAAGGCATTAGAAGATCTGTCCGGGATGCCATCATGCCTGCAAAAGGGCGTTAGAAGATCTGTCCGGGATGCCGTCATGCCGGACAGAAGAGCGTTAGAAGATCGGTCAGGACTTCCGTCAAGCTGGACAGAAAGGCGTTAGAAGATCTGTCCGGGATGCCGTCATGCCGGACATAAGGGAGTTAGATTATCTGTCCAGGCTTCCGTCCTGCCAGACAGAAAGGTGTTAAAAGATCTGTCTAGGATGCCGTTATGCTGGATAGAAAGGCGTGAGAAGATCTGTCCGGGCTTCCGTCTTGCCGGACAGAAAGGCGTTAGAAGATCTATCCGGGATGCCGTTATGACGGACAGAAGGGCGTTAGAAGATCTGTTCGGGCTTCCTTTATGCCGGACAGAAAGGCGTTAAAAGATCTTCCTAGGATGCGGTCATGCCGGACAGATGGGCATTAGAAGATCTGTCCGGGCTTCCGTCGTGCCGAATAAAAAGAAGTTAGTAGATCTGTCCCATATTATTCGATCTGCTCGCCCGGTTGCGAATGTTACGGGATCTCGAAAGAGGATTATAAAGAGAAGATCAAAAAGGTCAAAAGGCGCACTATCATTCAAGTCAAAAGGAATTACAGCAAAAACAAGCACCAACGCCTTCTTAGACATGCCTATGGAAGGTGCAAGCACTTGTAATTCCTATGAATGAATGTGCTAACAAAATTCCTAAGTCAGATATCCTATCACTAAGACAAAAAGGTAGCGATAGGATCAAGAATGATCTTCCTATTCTACCACCTATTCCTTAGCCGCACCATCCCCACCGGTCAGCTCCTCAACCCTCATGTCAGCTCCTCTGTCGGCTCTGGTAGCTCCGACGGGGTTCAGAAAGGTATCCACCGCGACTGCCAGCTCTGCAAGATGAACACACGTAATAAGGAGGCGATACGGCAAAGTCTCAAAATACATGGATCAAGCGATGTATTTACTTCATGATAGGAAACTCACCGGAGATTGTCGAGGGCGACACTCGGGACTGCTGCTCCAAGGACATGTTGAGGAAAGGAGCTAGAGGAGGGAGGACCTCGGAGTTGGGTGCTTGAGAAGAGGATTCCCCGAGAAGTTTGTCAGTTGAGGTTGGGAGCTCCCCTTCCTTTTTGTCTGCCAGGAAGTAGGGATCACCATTAGGCCAGAAGCCAATATCCTTAAAATTAGGCAACCCCGCCCACTTTGCCTTCCTGTCAAGGCGTGCAAATTTGTCGACGAAGTAGGTAAGGGCTTGATTGTATCCCATGGTGATCCCGGGACGCGATCAGGCATTGATATATGTCCGGCCCACCTCCGAGTCTAGACACTCCTCTCGCCAAACTTCAAAGTGGACCTCCTTCACCCTCTCCACTTCCGTCCGCTGGCATTCCTCCAGCTGAACCACGGCTTGACGAGTCTGTGCAAGAGCAGTGTTCAGTCTTTTTCGCTCAGCCATGGCCGTCTGAGAGTCTGCAGCTGCCCGCTCCTTCACCGTCGCCGCCTCGCCCTTGGAGGTCTCCAACAATCCCTTGGTCATCACTAAGTCCTCCTCCAACTTCCTCTTCTCCTCCTCCCATTTGTGCCGCTCGCTCATCAGCACATCCACTCTCTGATCAGCGGCCGCCTGCAGCCTCTGGGCCATATCTAGGGCAACGCCGCTCTACAAGTGTAACAACGTTAGACCTAATGTTGGAAACTCGATGCGAATATTGATAGAAGACATTTCTAACTTACCCTCATGGCTTGTGCCTTCAGGTCCCGATACATCCAGTCCTTGTTGATCGTCACACCATCGTCGAGATAGTAATGGTTATGATCATCAGCGAAGGATGTAGCCACAGCCTGACAAGCAGCTAGAGCGTTATCCTCTGAAGACATCACGCCCCTTGTAGTATCCGGCATATTGTTGAGTTCGGGGTGTGGACCGTAGTAATGAAAGAGCCGGTTGTCCATCTTCTGGGAAGGGACAGCAGGCTGATAGTTGCTGGTGGAGCGCCTCAACTTCTTCGGCGCTTGGGGAGGAGGAGTGCCTCGTATCTCCAGAAGGTGTTGGGACCCGGTTGCTCTCCGCGTAGTATACTGACCCAGGCTTGAAGTTGTCACAGCAGAGGTACGGGCGGAAGGAAGAGGTGGGACTGCGAGCCCTATAATAGCCTCTCCAGTATTCACCTTCTTCGTCAGGGGCTGAGCAGACGTGCCGCCAGGAGCAGAAGAGCTGGGAGCGGTGGAGCCAGATTGATCTTTTCTTTTCTCCCCCGTCAAGGCAACGGTGCGTGGAGCATGAGGTCGAGGCCCCATATCTGTATCAAGATGTTAGATCAAGAAGTTAGTCTTAGTCCATAATCCAAATGCAACAGAAGTTAAGCATGTAAGAAAAAGAAATTCGTTAAACCATCAAAAGATTCGGGACTCAAAGGAGAATCCCCAGCATCACGAGAGTCTGGCACTAATGGGTCATTGTAGTCGCCCATCTCAGGAATTGATGTGAACAGGGAACCTAGATCCCACTCCTTGCCACATGCCGTATCCTCCGCCATATGGGGAGTACCTGCATGAGAGGAAGGAAGGGGTGATGACACCATTTTAGGTCGGAAAGGAGGAAGAGGGAAGGCTACAGGGGAAGGGGTGGAGGCAAAGAGAGAATCATTGGAGTCGATCGAGATGTCTGCCTCCAGATCCCCGGCATCAACGGCAAGACCTGCATCCCTTAGGGCGATAGGATCCACTAACTTCAGCATATCCCAGGTGCGGCTAGCCTTAAGATGATCTTTGAGGGTTTTAGCTAACTCCTCCTCACGGGCAAAGATCTCAACGGTGATGTTGCTCGCGGAACCTCTCCACTCGGGATTCTCTACAATACCTAGGCCCGAGACCCAACACCACCGAGAGCGGAAGGAAATTTTGGAGCGAAGACCTTTGATCAAGACATGATTGGGACGACAGGAAAGGGAGTGGAAGCCACAAGGTTCGGTCTTATACACAACCTTAAGAGTGAAGAATTCGCAAAAAGAGCGAGTGTTGGGTACAAAACCTAACTTGTGATACAGAGATCCAAAGGCTGCTATCAACCCCCAGGAGTTGGGGGTTAACTGAGCAGGACAAAGGGGAAAGAAGTCTAGAATTTGTTGGTAGTAAGGGCAGAGGGGGAGACGAAACCTAAGACGGAGACTGCCTTCGTAGACATACATCATCCCTACCTTAGGGTCAAATGGATGATCTCGAGAGGAAGGAAGGATGAATCGATAGTCTGGACACTTAAATCGGGTAGGGAAGGACGCAAGTTCGGGAGCTTTCATGTCAAATTCATGATCTGCGTCGACTGGTAGGATAAAAGGAGGGGGCACAGAGGAGTGAGCCCATTTAGCCGTAAGATGTTCTATACGAATGATAACAACCCTAAAGGCTTGGTTTTTGGGTTCGTGATGCATGTCGGATGGGGTGGACACGTCGGTTAAATTTTCACTCATGATGGAAGACGGAAAAAAAGAAACACAAGGCATGGTGACCTGCTCGGCGGTTCAGCTCGGAGGTATCTGCTCGGTGGATCAGCTCGGATGTCTTGCTCGGAGTGATGTGACCTGTCCTCTGCTCGGAGAATGAGGGGGTAGGTGGGGGACCAGCCCGATATTTATAGACTTAGGGGGGTGATCAGCCTGACCCCTAGTCTTTACTTTGCCATTATCTTGGCTGCATCACTTGGGCATGATCTGCCCGGGTGATCAGCCCGGGTGACCTACCCAGGCCTCTTATCTTTTCCATTCTCATGGTTTCATCCCTGGGCATGATCTGCCCGGGTGATCAGCCTGGAAGATCAGCCCGGGCCACTTCCTTTGTCATTTTCATGGCAATGACAACCTCGATGTGCTTAGCATGACGCTCTAAGACGTGACATCCGTTCGGAGAGATCGATGTTGATATACCTTTCTTTTGTCCACGTTCTAAGACCAGACTTGATAAAACTCCCCAGTCCGAGCTACGTTGAACTACGGAGTTAGGGGACTGATGATATACGGGAAAAAATCCCCTAGACACGTGGATAAAAGGACATGGGAGGCGACCGTGTTCGCGGGGGTATCGGTTCAGCTCGAACCCTTTCGATTCTCACATAAGGATCAACTTGGGTGATCAGCCCGGATGACCAGCCCGGGTGATCAGCCTGGAGCTCTCCTTTGCCATTTCCTGGCTATCTTAGCCAGGAGGGCTGTGATCAGCCCGGGTGATCATCCTGGAGCTCTCCTTTGCCATTTCCTAGCTATCTTATCCAGGAGAGCTGTGATCAGCCCGGGTGATCAGCCCGGGCCACTGCCTTTACCATTTCTTAGCCAGGTTAGCTGGCCAAGGAGTGACCTGCCCGGGTGATCAGCCCGGGCGATCAGCCCGGCTGGTCAGGCTAGAGGGGCATATCGATAATCCGAGAATTCCCCCTCCTCCCTTATCTTCCTTGCCTATATATAGGACAGCCCCCCTAGCCTTCCATATTATACTCGTGCCCTTAT
>JAOWBR010168970.1:0-11541 GCA_028571145.1 Dionaea muscipula
AGGCGATGAACTACATGATCGTCTATCCGGATCATCGATGTCCCATCTCGAGATCCTACGACGACGAACCATTTGTGCCTTTAAGCTTTAAGCTACTTGAGTCTCCATTATCGTGATCACTATCATGATCTCCAAAGTGCATAACTCAAGACACTGGACTTTATCATGTTATGTTTAATCAACATAAAAGAATCGATTACAACATAATCGATTACGCATGATAAAGAATTGACTTTTATTAATGACATAAGTAAATGTCTTGCTAATAATGACATACAAACCGAATCACATAAATGTATTTGTCCACCCGATTCCCCGACCCGGTTGGTTTGACGGGTATACACTTTCAAGAATATTTAAGGAAGTTGAACTAGAGAAAAAAGAAAAATTGAACTAAAACATTCACCTTCAATACACAAAAATGGAGAAGAAGATCCGTGACGATGAATCATCACAGATTTGGTTTCACCTTAGATACTATGGTTTCACAACAAATCCTCCATCGCGAGTTTGCGACGGTCGGGGTGGAGAGAATGAAAGATTTTTAACAGATTGTTTTGAGCAGGTTTTTTGCAGACTATTGAGAGCAACTTCATCTATCAAGTATGGGATAGAAGATCTCTAAATTTGAAGATCAAATTTTTGAACTAATGTCAAACATTACTCTATAAAATATTGTAAAAATATTTACCATTGTGGTTGCTCTTAGCAGTTTAGTGTTTATTGGTTAATGTTAGATATATACCACAAAATTATCTTTTTAATAGGATTATTTTTTTAATATGGTATTAGAGCTGACCATCTTTTTGTAAGAGTCACAACCAAGAACAAATAACTAAGTTTCTCTCTTTAGCTCCACTTTGTATCCTGGTCCTGGAGAAAATGCAGTGGACCAACTTGTGGAGATTATTAGCTCCAAACATCCATTTAGAGAAAAAAATCCAAGGAGACAAAAAAAAAACAAAAAAAAAAAAAGTTTTAAAAAAACAAAAAGTTTTAAAAAAACTGATATTATAGAGACCCATGGACCAAACCCGGAATCGAACGGGTTGGTCCGTTGCTGCGTGATATCGACAACAAAATGCGAGTTAAAAGGGGAAGAGAGGAGAAAAGGTGTAGCAAGACAGAGACAGCAGAGGGAGAAAGAGAGTGAGAGAGGGACCAAGTGTAGGAGGGAGAGAGAGAGAGAGAGTGTGGGGAGCTGGAAATCCCATGGCCTCATTGCCGCTGGGACCTCCGTCGCACAATCCTCCGCCGCCGCCGCCGTTGCCGCTTCCTGATCACCACCAGTTTGACCCTTCTCTCAAGCTCCACCACCGTCAGGACTCCATGTCCGAGGACAAGGTAACTCCGCTTCTTCTTCCGCCGCCGTCTCATCCTCTTCTTCCGTTTCTCTCGTCCTTTAAATGGTTTTTTCCTGGATTGCATTTTCGCGAAATCTGTTCAGTCTCCGGCGATCTGCCTACTCCCTCTCTATTGTACTCGTCCGTTTACTTCTATCTCTCTTTCTTTTTTTTATTTGTGCTGAGAACAGTAGATTGCGGTCTCTTAGCTCAATCTTTCTTGCGACGATTTGCTCACGCTGTGCTGGGCTAACGCAGCTGGATTCTTAGGGTTTTGTCCATCCTCCTTTGTCGATGATTTTGAACTTCAGTGTCCTTCGATTGAGACTTGTCGTGTTAGTGCGCTTATCTGTCTGCTTTGATAGATCTTGTCTCCTGTATGGTCGATTATTCAAAGGTGTTTCTACCGTATATTACATGGTTTGTGGTGCTCAATTTCATTTCATTTCAATTTTTTTTTGTTCCTTTCTTGGTGCCTTTTGAAGTTATGGTATGATCTTTGAACGCTGATGTAAAAGAGTTGCATATTTAGATTTGTACATCTTTCATGCTTCACTCGGTAGTTTTTTTATGCTCCATTTTGTGCTTGCTTCATGGATTCAAGCCTTGATTGTTTCCTGGGTGCTGGCCACACCATTGTTTCCACATGAAAATGGGAATATGTGGATGAATTTGGTGATAGATAGATAGATTCGATCTCGCGTCAGGGTTCTGTTGTATTCTTTCTATCCTCCCCAATTATTTTGTTGGTTCTAAATAGTTTAGGAATTGAAAATATCACGATGTTTTTGTTTTGCGAGTGCAATAGGAATCCCTGATTCTTGTCGCCTTGTTGGTTGGTTTTCTAATTGATTATTTCCGTGTACTTTAGGAAATGTCTCCAGCTGAAGTAGAAGGGAATGACCAAGTTACGGGCCACATTATTTCCACTACTATTGGTGGCAAAAATGGTGAACCCAAAAGTGTAAGACTCCTTTTTGCTATCTTACTCAGATTAGGTTTTTTTATTATCATTATTTTTTTAGGGTTTCACCAACAACCGATTATTTGTGTATAACCTTTAGTGATGTGCTTGATATGTTGCTGATTTATTGATATTGCAGACCATTAGTTACATGGCAGAGCGTGTGGTTGGAACTGGATCATTTGGAATCGTATTTCAGGTACTATCTAAAAACCTTTTTAATGGTTTGTAGAGTATATGGTTTGTGCAATCCAACTTTTCTATTTTGTTTGAGCCACTAATGACCATTATGTTGTAGGCTAAGTGCTTGGAAACTGGAGAGATTGTGGCTATTAAGAAGGTGTTGCAGGATAAGCGCTACAAAAACCGTGAGCTACAGCTGATGAGATTGCTTGATCACCCAAATGTGATTCCCCTCAAGCATTGTTTCTTTTCTACGACCAGTAGAGATGAGCTTTTCTTGAATCTGGTCATGGAGTTTGTACCCGAATCTTTGTATCGAGTCCTGAAGCACTACACTAGTATCAACCAGAGGATGCCACTTATTTATGTTAAATTGTATACATATCAGGTAATGATGGTGCCTGCATTACCTGAAAAGAGAATATGGTTTATATATGTAACTTTGGTGTTTCTAACTTGCTATTGTTACTGATTGGCAGATCTTTCGTGGGCTTGCCTATTTGCATACTGTTCCTGGTGTTTGTCATAGAGATGTGAAACCACAGAATCTCTTGGTGTGCTACTGTTGTTTAGCATCTTTTCATAGTTGACTGGCTTACATGAACTTCCTTTTTTTTCATTTGTTTAACCCTATTCCACAATTTTCAGGTAGATCCTCTTACTCACCAGCTTAAATTTTGTGACTTTGGAAGTGCAAAAGTCTTGGTAAGTCAACACTATGCTGTTTCTTTTTATTTTATTTGAATTTACAACAAAGGTGTTCATAGACGTGGTGAAAATTTATTGAACCATGTTCCTATATAGTGATGAATCTGATGATTGCCCTTCCACAAATCCCTTGTAAGCTAAAAGAAGTAGCCACTTTAGATGCTGGTACCTTTGTGTTGGTTCGTTTAGTAATTTATTCTATATTTGGCCTGTGGTTAATGCACATCCTCTTCATTAGGGATACCTGACAAGCAGGATAAATTAAGGAATTCTTCAATTAAGCAGAGTTCTTGTGCTCTTTGGTAGATTTGCCCAAATTTTCATTTTAGGGACTGGCTTATTTTCCTGTCACATTATTCTCAGTACTCTATATTATTCATAAAGTAACCCTAATACATTTTCTGCTTTATTTTAGGTCAAGGGGGAACAAAACATTTCTTACATATGCTCTCGATATTACCGGGCACCAGAGCTAATATTTGGTGCGACAGAGTATTCCACTTCTATAGATATTTGGTCTGCTGGTTGTGTCCTTGCTGAGCTTCTTCTAGGCCAGGTTGGTTGCCCAGATTTTGCTAACTGGATCATACTTACTCGCTCGCTCTTTCCGTGTCTGCGCATGTGTAAGTCTGTTTTCTCTGATTTCTTTTCTAAAAATTTTGTTAGCCATTGTTTCCTGGAGAAAACGCGGTGGAGCAACTTGTGGAGATAATCAAGGTATGTGGCCATCTTCTGCTTTAAGTTTCAATGATGTATTTGTTTGATGATTACATGGAGGGATCTTGTCACAGGTTCTTGGTACTCCAACTAGAGAGGAAATTCGATGTATGAATCCAAACTATACTGATTTTAGGTTCCCACAGATTAAAGCTCATCCTTGGCACAAGGTAACAACAATGCTGCCTTTTATGTACATCTTTGTTCAACCTCTTTTTAGGCGGTTCTTTTACATGCAACTTGCCAAATCAACTCGGACT
Organism: Dionaea muscipula; assembly: GCA_028571145.1. Classification (NCBI taxonomy): domain Eukaryota; kingdom Viridiplantae; phylum Streptophyta; class Magnoliopsida; order Caryophyllales; family Droseraceae; genus Dionaea; species Dionaea muscipula. The sequence continues at coordinate 4,176 of JAOWBR010168970.1, forward strand.
GTTTTTGAGGATGTTTTAGAACTATCTGATATACTACTATTTGTTGATGTTGGAACAGTTTTTTTATTGGTGATAAATTTTGTTCAGCTTAAATGTCAACATCGAGAAGGATTTATGCTCCCATATTTGTCGTTTAAATCCCAAAATACAGCATGTGCTTGCCCCAATGTCTTGTTTGTGCCATGGATTTATGCCACGTGATGATCTTGATTCAGGTTTTCCATAAGAGGATGCCTCCAGAAGCCATTGATCTTGCGTCACGACTTCTTCAGTATTCTCCAAGTCTTCGCTGCACTGCTGTGAGTGGCAGTTGTCTGATTTTGGTTTAACTTATGAGTTTATTTACTTGATATTGGCCGGTGAATAAAACATTTTCTTTAGCGTGCTTTCTGTTCAGTGACTTATATCTACTGTTTGTTAGTTCCTGTAATTTTGGTACTTGTTGCTTTTCAAATGGCCTGATGGGTAAGTAATTAATTTTGACTGCAGCTGGAAGCATGTGCTCATTCTTTCTTTGATGAGCTTCGGGAGCCCAAAGCTCGTCTTCCAAATGGGCGTCCCCTTCCACCACTTTTTAACTTCAAGCAGGAGGTACAGCGATCTAACCACGAGTTCCTTGCACTTTGTTTTGTTATTATGAGATGGTGGTCGGACCTCACCTCAATCTATCCGGCCAAAACAAACAATGTAGTCAAACTACAAACAATTTATTCGTACTTGTGATTGATAATTTGATCTTATACCGCGTTTCCCATGTGGCAGATAGCTGGTGCTTCACTTGAACTGATCAACCGACTGATACCGGAGCATGTACGGCGACAAACTGGCATCCTCCATCATCATGCAGGAACATAATCTGATGGCAGAAAGAAAGGGAAATATGTTATTATAATAAGCTATTCTGCTCTATTTTTGGCTGCCAAAAAGTAGGCTTTTTATGCTGGAAGATGGATGAGTTGAGAAGTCTTTTCCAATTTTTGTGACCCCCATGGGCCATGGCACGTACGTAGCACGATCCTGCTCGCCAACTAAAGCTGTACAGCTTATGTATGTCGTAGTAAGTATTAACCTCCTGGCATGAGCTTGAAACTCGTCTTGCTGTGAACCACCGTGCTTAGCGTTGTATATTTGTTTGCTTGGACGGGAACTTTACGACAAGATATGCTAGCTGGACGGCGTAAGGAGGTGGCCAGAATCGTTGAAGAAAGACCAAGAAGAAGATCCGCCTTGTAATATACACATCGTTTTGTCTCGAGTGAAATTGTTTTATATAATTAATTCCCCCTTTGTTTTATACCATACGCCAAATTGTGTTCTCGCAAAAGCGGAGCTTTGACTGGGAATGAAGATTGTTAAACATTGATCCCTTTGCCAGTAGTCAAAACTCTAAACACTATTTGAAACTCTGGTTACTTAAAGCGAATGGTAGCCATGCTCTATAAATCATTATATAATTCTTTCACAATTTACATATCCACATTTCAAATTTATATCTACACTTAAAAATCAGTATACCACTATAGGAATGTCAATTATATTCATATTCGTGGGTATTCGATTCTATTCGATTCATTTGGGTAGGATATATTTGGGTAGGATATGGGTATAAGAAAATGAGTACAGGTATAGGTATGAGTACAAAACTTAATATTTGCAGAAATAGATATACCCGTAATACCCATATATAAATATATATATCTGTAACATACTCTTATATCATCTAACAAATAATCTAATTAATTGAATCTTATTGAATTCAAGTAGTTTAATTCTAGTCGAATTTGAACATGATAAGCATTCGGACCTATTCCACTTAATTTGCATCCCTATTACTCACAACTATTTTGTGTTTCCAATCGACCTGACCTGTTTAACAATCAGTCCAAAACTAATTAACAATCCAATCTTTTTACCTGATCGAATTTAGTCAATAGATAGATTTAATGAACACCCATATCATCCCTTGACTAACCAAAAAGAAAGTATCTTCAATAAAACTATTTGTAAAGCTCACAAATCTTCTTACTGATTTTCTACAACCTTAGAGTGGCTTGTGTTTGAGGTAAAGAGATGCCAGCTAGTAGACTCTACTGCTGCTGCTGCCTGGCTGTGCCAACACCAAACCTCTCTTGCATGGCAGCTTGCCTTTGTTCTTTCATCTTCTTCACCAACTCTAGTATCTTCGGATTGTTGAAACGGTCGTTAACAAACTTCCTCTCTTCAGCTTGAATCTCCTTGATAGGACTAGGATATGGGTTTTGAGGTGGTTTCTTCCCTTGTTGGCGTGCAATTTGCTTTAGACGAGCATACGCCTGCTTCTTAGCCTTTTTCTCTGCCCGGTACTCCAGCTGTGAACCGTACAAGTAGAGATTAGAGTCGTGGCTAAGAAAAACAAACGCGTAACAGTAGTACTTGATTTGATTGAGCTCTGATGGAATTTAAGATTGATTGAAACTTGATCACATACATCAGCTACGGCTATTGCCTCCTCCTCCTCAGCACCTTGCTCCTTTAGTTCAAGCACCCGCCAAGCAAAAGTACGGGCAGGTACAGGTTTAAAACTGTTGAACCTGCAGCAAATTAAAGGAAGAAAATTAGTTACCTACCTGCAGCTTGATTGAATATTCATGCCCAATATCTCTTCTTCTCAATCCCTTATGAATGAAGATTAATCAAGAAAAAAGATGGAAATTTCTTTATAATGGAAAGAAGTAGGGCAAACTTGATCGGATCTTGATAATGAGAATCAGGATTCTTGGCGTAAAACTTCTTTATGTAAGGATCCTCAGGGAGAGTGATAGGCTTCAGTTTTCCATCAGAACGGGGAAAAGTTGCAGGAGGAGCTCTGGATGACAGAAAAATATAGAAAATAAATGCCAGACATACTTGGACAAATCACACCAGCAACAACTTACAATGCAAACCCTTGTTTATATGGGGAAGGAAATGCAGCAGCAGATATTCGTCTACACAATTCTGACAACTCGGATAGTACAAAGTCCAAGGACCAGACCAGATCACCACACAAATTGTTAAAGAAAACAAAATATCTTGGAATATTGGATTCCTTGGAATATCATGTTGCCACAATTAAAAGATACTCACTGCATTTAGAATTAGTCTATTTATGTATAGCTATAATTTTTTTACCTTAGATAGATTTATTTCTTACCTTAGATATAGATGCTATCCTAGACTAGTTTCTCTCTCTCTATATATATATGAAACCTCTTATAATTGAGAGTTTCATTCACTAAATTCTATCATTGAGTTTCATTCTCCAAATTTTATCAGTTATCCCACGGGAATATCACAAAGAACAAATCTCAAGCATATGCATACCAATTAAACTTATTAAACATTCTGCAAGTCCTATACAATGCATTGATTATGCTCATATATCAAACACTCTCACTGATCATTTGAGATTCAAAAGTAAAAGGCATACTAATCAGGCAGTCACAGAGAGATTATCTGTACAGGTGTGGATGCAATTCTTGCAACTTATCATTGCTACTCTTTGAAGTCCATTTTGGTATCAAAGAGCATTTCATGTGAAATCATAACAAAAAAAAGAGATTCCTCCATGACTGGAATAACCTAGAAATGATGAAATATATCAAGAAAAGAGGACTACTAGCCATAGTCACTTGTACATAAGTAAATCCTCTTGTTATCTCTTTAATCTTATATTTTTCGGGTTTGAAGTCAGATGGTGAATGTTGAAGAAAACTGCATAAATAACAACACCTTTGAGTAGATGGGCGTTTCTTCTTCGATATCAGGCACACTCCACTTGATTGCTCATCTTTATAATCTCGCATTCAGTCCCAGTAGTAGTTCATCCAGCAATTGAAAAATTAGCACCCTTTTTATTCTCTCCTTTATTTTTCGCTGATTTTTCTATATATAACAATTTCATGTGTGAGGAAGAAATTACAGCCGAAATTCTAGCATGCCAATCCATATAACAGAGTTGGCCGATTCGCAACCGTAGATGGAGCTTAGAAGAGGAAAAAACAAATGGGCGGTATAGAGTGACATGCTGGTTAAAAAATGTCTGAAAGAAAACTTGTGTGTAATTCAAAATCAATCCTAAAAGGAGTATTTTTTTTTGTTCTCCATTTCAATGTCGATCACATGAAATTTTACAAACACCACGGGAAAATAAACACCAGAGAAGAAATTGACAGGAAAATTAAACCTAAAATAAATTTAAGGTTTGAATAGGGGAAGGGAGGAGAGAAAGCTGATACTCTTCCATGGCTTTGAGCCAAAGCGGCTCGGGTTTTGCTAAGCTCTTCACTAGCTTCCTCGTCTTCGTTAGTAAGTCTCCTCTCATATGGGACATCTCTCCCCTCAACCGCCGATCCAAACCCCACTCACCGATCTCCGATCTCCGATCACTCACCGATCTGCGATCTCCGATCTCTCTGCTCTTCGTCGATCTTCGACGACGACGCCAGCAATTCACCTGTGTGACGATTTATATTTTGTCTGCCTTTTGGATGGAGGTAACGATGGGAGGGGTGGAATGGGGAGGGAACTAGGGAAGGAGATGGGCTATTCACACCCATTTTAACAAGCCATCTTATTTATTTATTTTATCTTTTGTTTTTTTGTTTTCCATACTAACGGTTACAAATTGATTTTTCATTTTTTGGTTTTTTCTTTTTAGCTTTTCAAATCATTTTTATTTTTTTACTTTTTCAATTCATTTTCAAATCAAATCATTTTCAATTTCATTTTTTTTTTTCAATTTTGGTTTTTCAATTTTTTTTTTTGTTTTGAGAGAGAGGAGATTAATTGGTGTGGTGGATTAAATTAAATTAATTGGTGTGGATTAAATTAAATTAGGTTTTTATTTAGATTTTTGGTTGTGAAAAGCAATTTACACAAGTAAACTGAGGAGAGATTTAGGAGTAAAAAGAGAAGAGATTTAGGAGTAAAAATAGGAGATATCGAGAGAGGTGCAGAGATCAATGAACAAAATATGGAGAGATCTAGGAGCAGAAGGTGGAGAGATCTAGAAGCAAAAGATGGAGAGATCTAAGAGCAAAATAAAGAGAAATCTATATTTTTTTCATATTTCGTAGAATAATATGGATGAGAGTAACATTCCAAGGGAAGATACATATGATCGTCGCGACTATACACCTAAATTTACGACACACGAGGTTAGTCATGTATCTCTTAAGTAAAAAAAATTAACCAGTAAAGGGTACCTGAATTTTTTTTGTATATTTGTAATAAAATTATTCTTACATATTTATATTCATTTTGTAAAAAAAATTAACCAGTTAAGTGTTGACGATCACTTTGTACAAGTTTTTTTATCCCGTACCATCCATGTCTCAATGGTGATGGGATAATACAACTGAAGAAGTTAGGAGATGGATTAACTTGTATACAGTTCAAATGATTTTGTGTAACTTTATAATGAATGATGTATTATTTGTACAAGTGAGTTTTTTTTGTTGTGTTAAAAATTATGAAAGAAATAATTAGTATAAATTTTTTATTATTAAATTAAAATAAAAACAAGTCAAATATTAAAAAATTACAAACATAAAAAAAAACCAAATAAAATAAAGAAATAAATAAAACAAAAAAACCGACTGCCAAATAAAACAAACAAATAATACAAAGCAAAACAAAAAAAAAACAAAAGGAGAGGGCAGGGGAAAGGGGAAACCAGCTGCCAATTTGCCATTGCCAACCAAAAAAAAAAAAAGGGAAAATAAGAAAATATGTCCCGTCAATTTGGGTTGCCGAGTGTGAAAAGCAATTTGCTTTTTTTCCTTACCTGGCATTATACCACTTCTTTTTGGTAGGTTGATTGAGTCTATATAAGGTCGGGGCATATATGACTTGGAATTGATCAAACTGAGCCCGGTTCGTCCTGTCCTTCCGATCTAACCTGTTATTTTTACCGATTTAGTGATGTGCTCAAGTCTGAATTTAATTTTTGGTCTGGCTTTGGGTGAGTTTTTTCCAAGACTCGAACTCGGCCTGACCCGACCCGTCGACCCGACCCATAGTAGTTTTTAGGTGGGATTGGGATTTGGAAAAAATCCGACCCGTAGACCCTAAATTTCTATTGAGTCCGACCCAAACCCAAAAATAATCAGATGATTATGACTCGATCCGATCGTTCGATAGACTTGATATGGATAGTATTTTTAAAAGAAATCGAATAATGAGGTAATCGTCCCGTTCACTCATCGGGAACACACCATCTCTCATCCGTCGCAGCATAACGATTACCAATCCTCTAGGCTCTAATAGTTCTGCGAGACATCCATCGTCCTTATGATCTTTGGTTCAAATCTCCAAAGCTATCAGATGGCTCGCTAGTTGGATTAACCGGTTCACAGTGATAACAGGGTTTACGGTGCACCCCCGAGGGCATTATAGAGACACAAGGCATGACTAGAACAGATTCACTGCATAAGGTAGCCAAATCCCTTTGCTTCCAGCCGAGGCAGAGAGCCCCATCAGACTCATTGATTCTATAATTTTTATGATACTCCTTCATCATATCCCTGGCTGCATCTTTTGCTCTGGAACTCAGTGGGTAGGGTTTGTATCCGGCCATCGTGAATCTAAAGTTCCATTTGCCGAGGAGCTCATGCCGTGCCACCCTTTCAGCACCCTCACATGCTATCAAGTTCACTATGCCACGGGCCAGGCAGGCAACGCTGCTCGTTGTAATTTAACCTTTTCTTGGCATCCCCGGGGCAAGCCACATCAACAGACTCGAACATTGCTGTGTAGTAATCCAGTGTCTCGAGGAACCGGGGCAAGAATGGGGCTGTGTTGGTGTTAAATTCCTGCTCCACGAGCGTGACAACCTTCGGCCTGAGGCCTTTCACTAGCCTCAGCAGCCGGTAACGGTGTTTGAACATGCTCACACCATCGTCGGGAATTTGGTGCAACATGAAAGGAAAGTTGACAGCCACAGCCTCATCTGGCCAAACCGAAAGATCATCCCGGTTCACATGGCAACCGGACATGGCAGCAGCATTGAATACAAATGGAACCACACATGACCTGGCCACCTTGTAAAGCCTCTCCCCAACAAGGCTCAGACCACGTCCACAAGCGTAGGCAGAATTTTCATCATCAACACCTGTGATATGGAGGAATGGGGGCTTGCCGGGTCGTTTTGCTAGGGACTTTATGAGGGAGACCCACTGGCTGCCCATTGCCATTTGGAAATCAATTATGTGAATCCTCCCTTCATTCGCCATGGCTTCCTGGATGACCACATTGGAGGAAACATAAGCAAATTTGTAATACGCGCAGATCATGGCGAGGGTTTGCACGTAGGAAAAGAGTTCTTTACCAGTAGGTCGGTCGCAGT
>JAOWBR010168981.1:0-11541 GCA_028571145.1 Dionaea muscipula
ATTTGACCTGCGATCTAGACAGCAGGATCTGATTGATCTGACCAATTCAACAGCTTGTGACGTAGACTTGACGCACACGACGACAACGAGATTTTACAACCGTTATCACTATCCATTAAATTCAAAATTAGAAAATATAACCAAATTATTTACTTTTCTTCCCTCTCTCTCATTCATGTCACCTCTAATTTAAATGTTAAATGTAACCATAATTTTAGCATTTGATAATTACTTTTTGAAAAAATTTGCCATATAACTAACATATGATATTAAAATAAGACTTAGTAAATACAATAAGAATGTTCTAAATTTGTCAAAAGCTAAAACTATGTTAATTGTGGCCAGTTAAAGTCAACATTTTTAAGAAAAAAAGTTTGGTGTCATTTATTGTTTCAAATAAAAAAATTATAAAATAAAAAAAAATAATTGATGTAATTAATAAAGTAGAACTGCATTAAATTTAACTAATCAATTAACATTTTTATTATGATTTCATCAGACTTATTAAGTATAAATTTAATTAGAATGATTAAAAGTTAACATTAAATTTTTAACCACTCCAACTTGATTAAAGCCAAGAATGAACAGGGTCCCGCGAAACAGGACCACGTAATGTCATACGAAGACAGAAGAATCTAGTCCCGCGAAACATCTGGAACTCTTGCGAAGCTGCAGTTTGTTTTTCTCGAGTTTCTCCATCGACGTCTTCTTCAATCGAAAACAGGGTATAAAAATGGGTGCTCCTGGCTATCACAGTTCTTCATCTCAAACAACGAAATCGACTCCCCTTGCAATCAACTCAACACACACAAGAAGAGAGCTCTTTAAATTTTCAAAGATCTGTCTGGGTTCTGCGGACCGGCTGGTGTCGATAACTAGATCATTCGGATTTGTGGATCGTCGGTGGCTGCTTTTCTACTTGTAAGTCATCTGCCTGCCTTCTTCAATGTACTTCGATTTAGGGTTTGGAAATTTTTGTGTAATTTCTGTTTCTGGGTTCTCATATTATTATTATTATTATTATTATCTAGACAAGTACACTCTGAGAATTCGCAACTTGGTAACGCTTGAATGGAATTGAATTGAACTGAGTTTTTCCGTGGTTGTGATCCCAAGTAATATGACGAGTACCAATTGCAATTCGAAGCAATTGAGCACGACATTTCTTACTTTGTTAATTAATGCTGTTTCTGATTAGGGTTTGGGGACCCAAATGCAGTTGAATTTTCAATTAGAATTAGGTTTTGGAAGAAACATTTTCCAACGTGGAATCCATTACAGAAAAAGAATCGGATTGAACGAGTTCTTTTTTTGAGATATAAATTCCGAGGTTGGAGACCGCTGTTGATGATGATTGATTCCTCGCGGTGCTTCAGCGTCGTCTTGTTTAAAAATCGACTCTATCAAAAGTCAGTCTTGTCATTATATTTATCTTTAACACGTTCTCTTATTTGAATGTCTCTTTTGAACTTCAATTACTATAATGACTATTAGGGTTAGTTTGATAAGTGTGTATGATTAGATAAGATTATAAGACGATGAGATTAAGATAGGATTATAAGAAAATGTGATTGCTAATGAAGAGTGTAATCCCAAGTATATGTTTGGTTGTGTTGGGATTAAATTATGGAATTGTAATTATTAATGCTAAGTATATGTTTGATTGTAATGCCAAGGATATGATTATAATTTTATTTTATTATCTTATCCATGAATAAAAATGGTGGGGGAGATGAAAGGATTTGTGGATAGTTGTAGGGTATTTTTGGCGTAAAATAAAAAAATCATGGATAAAATGGATATTTGACATTGAGTAATTTGGGATAGGATTAGTAATACCTAATACCCTATGGTATTACTAATCCCATAAAAAAGGGGATTATAATCTCATGGGATAAACAATCCCGTTTTTATTTTTTCAACCAAACAACCAGTTAGAGGACTCACGAGATTAATAATCCTATCCTATCCTCTTATTCACTTATCAAACTAGCCCTTATAGGATTTGATCGAGATTTAATTCCAGGAGCTAAGTAACATTGACAGTTTAAATGGGATTTATTAAGAAAGATAAGTCTTTTAAAGGGTAAAATGATCAATTTGTGCAAGAGAATTCAGATTTTAACAAATTTGGTGTCATCGTGATCGTTACCAAAAATGATAATGTCTAACTATAATAATGACCTACTTTGGATTAATTTGGGATGTGGATTGTGCATTGACTCATGATAATGTTTGACTATAATAATGACCTACTTTGGATTAATTTGGGATGTGGATTGTGCGTTGACTCATGATCATCTTATACAAAGTGCTAAACAAATGAGGATAGTGTTTGTAGGAATCGAACTCGAGTCACGTCTGCCAACTCTACCAAAAAAGTAACGTTGTGTTACAATCACAATTATATATATCTTAACATGCCTCTTTTATTACAATCGCAATATAAAGTTGTCGAATCTGAAGTCCGGTAGTGTTTGGATCTGTAACGCGAGTTCTTGTCAAATTTCCTTATATGCAGTATGCTATCTTCTGCTGGTACTGAATTCTTCCTTGCTTTATAATCCAGATATCATCTCATACTTCTCCTGTTGAAGTGATATAATCTGGTTGCATCCAGCTGAGAGCATAGGATGTTTCCTGTGTACGGATACACAAATTTGCACCCCCAGAGAGGCCAGCAGCCATTGAATGAGCTGCACCAACCGAGGTGGGATGCCATCCTTCCTCCGATGATGGCTGATCCAATGAACCATCCTTTATATGAACATTGGCCTCACAACCACGTTGGTTCACCGGCCCCTTATCCTTACAGTTACCCTTGCCACTACAGCTTCCGACCGCCTCAACCTCATTTTTCACCGCCACCATATCAGTACTCCTCCTATGGAGCTTACCCTGTTTATCCCGAACCTTATCCTGCCTATCACGTTCCACCTCCATATTTAATGGGGCAGCCCAGATATGAGTATGAGAAGGGCGTCCCGCAGGAACATCATTGCTGTGGATGTCATCATCGTCCAAGTTCTGCTGATGGAGACAAGAATGTGAAGATCGGGGATGAAAATAAGAGTGATTTTTCTTTGCATCCTGCTTGGTTTAAAGGTTTTCCACACCCAATAATGTGGATTCCATCTGGGCAAACAAAGCGTACGGATCAAGAGAAGGAGTCTGTACAGTCCGCAATGCAACAGAAAGGTGCTGCAGAAGATCCAAATACTCTGACTGGATGGTTTCCCTTGAACATGAAGGGTGTCAAACCACCAATGCTTGCTGGGGAAGACGGTAACATCAAAGGGCTCAACAGCCCGTCACCATTTCCTATTTTCTGGATGCCTTGTGGCGGTTTAGGGAAGAATGATATGAGAAATGAAGAGACAAATGGTGATGGGAAGCTGAAGCTCAGTGAGCGAGCTGATGATAGCAGGGACAAACATTGTATCACAGTAGAAATGGATGGACTTGGAAATTCTTGTAAAAGAGATGAAGATGATGAAAGGAAATCAGGTGTTGAAGACAAGGAGAACAAGGAATCTGCAAAGGGTGGTGCTGGAAAGAAGGCATCTTCTCCAACAAAGACCACCAAACTACCGCCAGTGTGTCTGCGGGTTGATCCATTGCCCAAGAAGAAAAATGGTAGTGGTACCTCAAGGTCTCCAAGCCCATCTGGGCGCAAAGAAGAGCAGACAGATGATGAAGCTATGAAATCTAAGACAACTAGAAATGACAGGAGCAAGGAGCAGCGAAGCAGTAAAAAGGATATCAAAGTTGTAGATGTGAGGGATATGAATGCAAGTGCTGGCAAGACTTCCTCCAGTGTACATGAAAACAAACAAACAGCAGAAGTGAGAGCTGGTCAAAATAAATCACGCAGGGAAGGAGAAGGAGAATACCCGCTAGAAGGAGGGGAAGAAAATCCTAAGCCAGCAACAGCAAGCAAACCAGAAATAAAAATCTTGTCAGGAACAGAGGCAGCTGTTGCTATTCAGTCGGCTTATCGTGGATATGAAGTACGAAGATGTGAACCACTCAAAAAGCTAAAACAAATAGCTGGAGTTCGCGAGAAAGCTGCTGAGATTCGAAGTCATTTTCAGTCTCTCGAGTCTGGTTGTGGTGTTGGCTTGGATATTAAACAAAAGGCGATTCTTGGAGAGACCATCATGAATTTGCTTCTGGAATTGGATACTGTACAGGTATGCTTCCGTCCTAGTAGGCTTTTGCGAGTTCATTTTTCTGCTTGAGACTAATTTCCTTCAATTGCCAGTCTGCTTCCTATTAGTTTAGATTTTGTGTATGGCAAAATTGTTCCCAGGTTTTAAATGGCCATATTTTGCTACTGGAAATTTTATAATTCTCAGATTCCTAATTGAGGGATTGGATCCATTGAACTTCTTAACACACATCCTGGTTCCAAGTGATTGGTTTGAGATTGTTACACAATGTTTTTTTTATATATATATTTTTCCGTTATCTCCTCTTCTCCTTGATTGCCCGTTAATATGTTCATCTTCTGCATAATAGTTTGTTGCCACTGACTTGATTTTTATGTGCATTGTGTTTAGGGTTTGCACCCGAGTCTTCGAGATATGAGAAAGGCTGTTGCCAAGGAGTTGTTAAGCCTACAGGTGAAATTGGATGCTTTGGTGGCCTACAGTTATGCTCCTTCAGCTGAAGAGATGTCCACTGCTAAAGTTGCTGAAGCACCCCTCACAAGGTCTACACTCGAGGAACGACCTGTAGGAGGAGAAAATGAAGCAAAAACTATTGAGCAGGATGGCGATTCTGATCTGCAAGAACCGTCCTCTGTCCTGGGGTTTGTTGTCCCAACTGCCGTAGCTGATCCAAAAGTTGATGTGCCTGAAGAGGAGAAGCTGGGTTTGTCCGAAGAGATGGCAACATCATTGGCTCAAAGTTGTTCAGAGAGTGCTGAAGTTTATTCACCTATTGAACACGAAGATCCTGGCGAGACTGAAAAAGATGGCATGGAAATTCTGAAAGAAGCTTTAGGGCCGAGTCTTGATTCAAGACCTGTAATTGGTGAGCAACAGAAACTGGTGATTGCTAATCTTAGTGGAGCACCTGATGAAGAGGAAGCTTGTGGACACAACTCCAATGACACCGAGCTGCCCGACAAAGCAACTATTGAAGAATTTGAATCGCTGGCTGAACTTTCTCAAGCAGTCACTGGCGAGAGAGATGAGCTGACGCATACTGTAGGTAGCCGTAGCATGCTCAATTTGGAGAAGGAACTAGAAAGTATTCAATGCAGCTTACCTCGGGTGGCTAGTATGGAAATTGTCAATAACAATGCACCCGAAGCAATCAACATCGAGTCTGTTGTGGAGCTGGCTGGGCAACAGCAATCTACTGTGGTGTTAGACAGTGAGGCTCATCAAGTGAACGATGTGCAAGGACCATGCTCCAAGGGGACTGTAACAACAATGATATCAATGGTGGGTGTTGACCAGGAGAATCAGATACTAGAATCATTATCATGTGAGAAATCTCAAACCTTGAACTATAAGGCTCCTACAGAATCGGTGGTGGATTCAGCAGTAGATCGGTTGGCAGAATTATCCAATAAGGAAGTTGAATCATTGAATACCGTCGCCCATCAATTGCTCGTCATGCCAGAAGCAACTAAGGAAGGTACTGAACTGCCCACGGCTTTAGCCCCAGTTGAAAAAGGGTCTGATTCTGCTATGGAGAAGGCAATTGATACAGTTGATGAAGGAACCACCCTGGTGTTGGAAGCATCTACAATAGACGAGGATGGGGCAATACAGCAAAACGAGGAAAATTTTGCTCTGCATGTAGACCCAGAGGAAGAGGAGCACAATGCTGAAGCTCAAATGAAGAAAACCGATGATGCTACAAGTGAAATCAGTGTTGAACTGTGCAATGATGTTCTTCGTCCCCTTGAAACCAACAGTACCGTTTCTGTGTTAGCAGCTGTGGGAACTGAGAAACCAGATCTTTCTGATGATAAACGGGCGCATGTTGAGCAGAAGGTTGACGATAAGGATGCAGAAGACGGCAATGTCAGGGCAGTGGAAGAGAGTGAGAAACTGAAGGAGGTGATGGAAAAACTGATAATGGTAGGGAAAGAACAGGAAGCTCTGATATCTAACCTGTATACTAAAGTGAAGGATTTGGAAAAGAAGTTAGCAAGGAGACAGAAGCTCAAGACAAAGTGGCCTCGAAGTCGCGTCGTGAAATGATTATGTATAATGTTAGCATTAATTTCTTGCTACACTATGAAACAGAGTATTATGTTAAGAATTCTGGTTGACTGTTGATAAAAGAAATCAAGTCTTTTAGGCTCTGTTTGTTTTGCCTATAAGGAGTTCATATTGGACTAATAAACTGGGTTTCTTTCTTATCCCGTGTTTGGTAACCCAATTGAGGCTCGGATTATTAGTCCATGGGCAGTCTGCAAGTCTTATCCTGCCTTTTGGCTGGATAATCAAGTAATATCTCCACGTTACTTGGTTATCCGGTTTGGATTGGACGTCCTTTGCCCCTTGACTTATCTTTTTCATTTTCGAACTGTTCTTCGATTTCTTTTTGCCGATGATGATGTGGTCTCTGCCGATGATAAATATGGTTGTCGTTGATGTCGACGATGATAAATATCATATGGTCGTCGTCGATGTCGACGATGATAAATATGGTCGCCGTCTCTGCTCTCTCTCGTCGGCGATGATGATGCTCTCGGTTGGATGTCCATTGTCGTTGATGAATTGATGCTCCCGATTGAGATCATCGTCGGCGATAATGACGATTAAAAACCCTAATCTAAGTCGATTTTGTTCTTCAATTTAATTTTGCTTGTGGTAATTAGGGTTTCTGTTCTTCAAGTTGCCCCTCCTTTGATTTTGCCTCTCGACTTTGATTCTATTCTTTAATTTGTTGTTCGACTTTGATTTGTTTTTCGATTTTGTCTTCGATTTGTTCTTTGATTTCTGAAGTATCGAGAAATACTCCATGGGAGCACGTGGACAAAGGGTTTGGAAAAGATTTTTGCTCTCGGACCCAACCCGGCTGGGGATTTCATTTGGTCAAGGGAAAATTGGTACTTTCCTAATTGCTTAGGATGCATATAAATACTACATGCCCACCCAACTATCACGTACGCATTTATTGCACTCTTTCTTTCTTCCCTGACTTATATTAGCATCACTCGGCCTGGCTCACTTTACTCGGTCCGAGACACCTTACCCGACCCTCTTGTCTTTCTGGAGCGTCGACCTTGTTCTTCACTTGTTGACTTAGATATCGAAGCAGTTTCCCTAAGTTCATATATCGTGGTACCATCTGACGGACTTGTTCATCTGTATCAGGCTTTTCAGAACGAATCAGAATCACCTCTTTCTTCCTAGCACTTCTCCCCCAAACCGACTGGGCCTTCTCTGGACCGGAGCCACTTTTGCCCGAGCAGCTCGGAACTTGGATGTCTGCCTTTGGATTTTCTAGATGCAACAATTTCGACTCGTTCTTCTTTGATTTCCGTCTTCGATTTTTTCGGTTTGTTCTTCTTTGATTTCGATTTGTTCAATTTCTTCGATTTGTTCTTATTCGATTTCTGTCTTCAATTTCTTCTTTGGTTTCGATTTATTCCTCTTTGATTTCTGTCTTCTTTGATTTCGATTTGTTCTTCTTTGATTTCCGGCAATGGTATTTTCCGGCGAACAAGGGAAGATAGGGGAGGGACAATTTAGGAAAGAAAAATTAATCCAACATTTTTTTGATTGCAAAACAAATATGTAATAAAATTTGAGTTTCAGGATTTGTTATCCATAATTTAATCTCATCACTCCTTATCCTATTTCTTATCCGGATTCCTTATCCGCCTTATTTTATTTTCTGTCCACGAAACAAATGGGGCCTTTGACTCGTTTGATTTGCTGATTTAGCATCTCAGATAAGACCACTTATTCGGGATGATGTTTAATCCGGTATTTATTTTCTATAATGATATGTTGGATTATTTATCGGTCATGTCCTTATTCCACAAAAATATGATATATATAATACCATAATATTGGAGTGGTATTGTATATCCACCAATGGTGGATAAGGATGGTGGTGGTAGAGCTGTGGTGGCAGGCGTTGACGAGGTGACAGTGGCCGACGTTGATAAATGTTGGAATAGGCCTGATTGGCATATCTTGGCGAAGCCCGCTGAAGCCATTTTGCTGGTTCCATTTTTAATGGCCCAATTCTCTGGGCCAAGCTGATTCTCACCATTGGATTTCTCTTCTTAATCTTGACCATTGATTTGCCCAACTGATGGCTTGCTCATTTGCCTCATCTATTCTTTTAGAAGACCTAGTCTTCTTTGATGATTAATTCACCTGTCCCGATACACAAGAAAGGTGATTGCCTTGAAACCTTAATCACTCTTTCGGTTCATTCTCTCTCCCTCTTGGCCAATTGCCTAGCCATGTTCTCGGACAATTTCCATGGGTGATTTCTTGATTCTCCTCTCTCGATCAGCCGATTCACAGATCTGCTCTCCCTCTTTCTCGATGGTGTTCTTCCCTTGTCTTGGCTTCGGATTGGGTGTCTTGAGTTCCTAGCCAATGCATCTTGCTGGTGGTGTTCTCATGGCGTTTGGGTGATGGTTCGGGGTGCTTTGTGCACGGTCCTGACATGGATCACATGAGTCACTTTTTCTATTGATTGAGCCTCACCTTTGTCCACGGTTTATGTTCGATGCCTTGAGGTTTTTGCTGCCTTCATTGGTTCTTGCTGCTGCTGTCCTGTGATGCTTCTGCTGCTGTTGTCCAAAATAGTATAGTCTATAATAATAAAATAAATCATAATGATATATCTTAAATGTATCCAAATTCGGTTATCTTAAATAATCATAATATAATAGGTAACAATTAATAACACTAACGATAATCATAATATAAATTAAAATATATCTTATGATTTAAACAAGCTCAACCCAAAAGTGGTGACGATACGATCCAAAAAGAGAATTATAATAAAACAACAATAATTATAATAATATAATAATAGTAGAATAATAAAATAATAATTAATAATGATAAGTAATAATAAGATAAAAAGTGATGAAATATGATAATCGATAATACGTCAAATATAAAGCGTGAGTAAAAGTTAAAATAAATCAAAGGAGAAAAGATAGAGCTAATGAATCAATGAGACTTGTCAGGTCCAAAAGGAAAGAGAAAGAAAAATAACCCGGTCCGATGACTGGTTCTTGAGTAGAGGAGGAGACCAAGATGGAGTTAAGCTTGAGTTTGATCTGATGACGGTGTTAGCTTTGTCCTAGACCGAGCCCACGGTATACTCACTCCAATTCCCTTTGCTTTGTCTAAGTTTTATCCTGAATGTGATGTATACCTGATTGTATGATTTCAGATTTTGAGTATGCTGTGTATTGAGATTCGGCTACTTGATTCAGCCGGTATTCATGGTATATTCATGTATCACATTGAGGACTTCATATATATTGATCTTGAGTATTTGATTGTGAATTATTCTTTTAAGAATATTACCATGATGTATCAATTTCTTTTAATTTGATTCTAGGAATGGGTTTATGAAGACCCAACAATAAGCATTGATCGGTAACCCCGAATTCCAGTCAGATTCCGGCGTTGACTGAAGCTGAAAGAGACAAAGATCGGGAGCATCAAATGGGGCCACTAAGTTATTCAACGTCGGTCAAGAAAATTACACAACGATTTTATCTGTAAAACAAATAATTTAGTCCAATCAACACATTGATTAACTTATCCAAGATATTATCTCATCATACCATCCCCATTTATTTTTCGTTATTATTTTTTTAATCCGCATATCAAACACAACCATAAGTGTACCAATTAATTACCCATGGCACGAGAGTAGAATATTATGTACAATCCACTTCTATTTGTATATCGTGTCATCACCCCCTCCTCGAATATATGCATTCATGACATATAAGATTCAATTCTACCGGAATCACTTGGGGCCTATTTGATTTCACTGTTCATACAAGATAAATATTTCATTTCCCAGCTGCTCTATTTTAAGGGTATTGGGGGTAACCCGTTGATTATCATTTATAGGGCATGCTCGTACTTTCGGCACAATAAACAAAGAGAAAAAAAGAAAGCCAAGATAATTGACTTATCAATGACAAATATTGCTTATCGATCCGACTTCGAGATGCCTATTCACAATCATTATGTAATGTGTGTATTCAATTGCAGTTTTATTGTGTAGTTTTATTGTGTTTGATTTTGCTGTTCATGCGGGACTAATAATCCTATATCCGCTTTTTCAGCAAAAACGTGAAAAAAGAAATATCGCACCACATACGGTATAGTGTATCCCGCATGTGTCGGATATGGAGAATAAGAAGTTTTTTCGATAAATATTTCCGGCGAACTTTTCAGACGAATTTTTTACAATAAACTTTTTTCCGACGAACTTTTTCCGACGAACTTTTTTAAACAATTTTTCCGATGAACTTTTTCTGGCGAATTTTTTCCGACAAAATTTTTCCGACGAATTTTTTTCGACTAACTTTTTACAACGAACTTTTATCCGACGAACTTTTCTCAACGAATTTTTCCGGCGAACTTTTCCCAACGAACTTTTCCCGGCGAACTTTCCCCGGCGAAATTTTTCCGATGATTTTTTTCCGATGAATTTTTCCCAGCGAATTTTTCAGATGAATTTTTTCAACGAACTTTTTTCGGCGAATTTTTTCCCGGCGGATTCCGACGAACTTGTTCCGGCGAACTTTTCCCTGCAAACTTTTCTCAGCGAATTTTTTCGTACGAATTTTTTTCGACGAATTTTTGAAGGCAAACTTTTTTCGACAAATTTTTTCCGACGAATTTTATCCGACGAATATAATCTCATGTTATTTTCTATCTCTAACAAACAACGGATTAGTTGGATATCATATCTCACCCTTTATCCCATCATTACTTATCCCACATTCTCATTTCATATCCTCATCATTAATTATCGCTCATTTATCTACAGTAAAATCAAACACATCCTTAGGTCCATCCAACTATTGTAAAAATTAAGTCAAACCGACACTAAAATATGTAACATGTCCCATTACCTTGGATTTGGTGGACTATGAATATAATGGTTTATAAAATTTCGAGTTTTATATGGTTACGAGTCGTTAATATTTTAAGATGAAAGTAACCCGAGTTATGTAATATTATATTTAATTTTTTTTGGGTCATTGGCAATTTGGCATTGGAGATACAAAGGGTAAAGAAAGGGAATTAATTCCCTTCGTTGGGTTGGCAAGTGCTCGAGACAGTGGCTCACTGACTTGTGCCTTTTGTTGAATTTAATTTAATTAGAATCTGTAACATTAATTGGGTTCGGGATCCAATTGGAGCGTCCATGTGGGTTGACCCGACTTACTATATTGGTTTGGGTTGAGCCCACCAATCAGGAAAAGATAAAACTAATTCAAATAATAGATATTATTTGAATATCAGCTTTCCTGATTTTATTCCCTAAATATTTGATATGATAGATATC
>JAOWBR010168992.1:0-11539 GCA_028571145.1 Dionaea muscipula
CAGAAGTTAGACTCCACTGTCTCAGCCAGAAAGTATGACATTAGTGTGTTAGAGTGAACAGTGAAAAGAAGGGAGTTAGAATGGACTGCAGCTCAAAGTAAGGCAGATGATGCGGATAAGAAGATGAAGGAGGCATTGGATGCAAAGCGGCAATTGGCAGAGATTCTAAGAAAGGTGAAGGAAGAATATGAGGCGGGCAAATCAATGTGGGAAGAAAAAGAGAAGTTATGTGAAAAAGAAAATAAAGAGTTGGAAAGATCTCAGGCAGAGTTGGAGGATGTAAGGCAAGAGAGAGATACCTTACAACTGGAGGTGGAGAAGATCAAGAAGGTAGTAGCTCAAGTGGAGGAATCGAAGTGGTTGCTGAATCAGAAACCAAGGGAATGCTTGCAACTGGTTCAAGTGAAAATGGACCTCCAAGAAGAGTTCAATAAGCTGGAAACAGATAAAACCGAATCTTTATGGAGCACAAGGACTTGTTGGCCAGGGCCAAGAGATGGGAAGAGCAGATGCTTCTAGATAATGAGAAGAAAGTGGAGCTGAAGAGCGATTATCAACATGCTCTACCCCCATTCGTACTAAAGTAATGCAAGAGTAAATGGATTCCAAGTCCTTTGGAAAAGCAGTGTTGGAGTTTGGAGTGCCATGGCTGATAAATGGATTTTTTCTGTGCAAGACACAAATGGAAGAGGATTTGATAAAGGCTGGACAGCCACTAAGCCTGCTCGATGAACTGGATGTGGAGCGGAAGTGCCCTCTTACAAAACACTTGTGGAGAAAAAGTTCTCAAAAGAATGGAGACCTCCTCTCGGACCAATTTCTGTGATAGCTGAATTGATCAAATTCGTTGAAGCGTGGTTCAAGGGAGAAGATTCAGCAGCCGGTTCAAGTAATACATAGTTTTAGAAGCAATAGTACTTGACTTCTCAGATTAAATCTCCAGATGTTGGTAGGAACTGTGAACCATTTTAATAAAGGAAGTCCAAATTGTTCTCCTCATATGAAATTTCAGGCTCATAATGGTGTACCAGCTCTATTTTAAGGGGTCGGGACTGGTGGAAATGAATCATTGGTCCTGCACTAAATGGTAATATTGATTAGAAAATGAGATATGTAACAGATAATGAATTATCGTCCATAATTAAAACAATAAGATAAGAAATTGCAAAATGGGCTGAAATTTCACTGATGTCCATAATGTAATGAAATGGCCAATCCTGTTGCCCGATCATTAATATTCGTGGTAAAATATTAATGTCCGGGAGGCGAACAGCCTTGTGAAGAGTGAACTGGTGAGTCCGAGCGCTAAAATTTCTCTAAGGCTTACCGTTGTTACTGCGGAGCGATTCCAAAGGTGCTCAACTGAACGGGCGATTTTTCTTCAACATGGAGGATTTCATAAGGACGAGCTTGGTACGCTGCCCATCAATATCCATTGATGATGCAACTAACATCTTGTTGCATGGCCAGGTGAGGAACATGAAATTCGCCTTCCCACTTCCCAGAAATTACATGTATGGAAGGCCCCGAAGCATAGACACCGCCATTACCACGGTAGATCAGCATACTCTGATTGCCCACCTGGACCACTTTACATTAGGTCTACGCTTCCCTTTGCACTGGTTTCTTGTGAATTTCTTAACATGTCAAGGTGTGTTGTTGTCTCAACTGACTCCGAGGTCAAATGCGCACCTTATCAACTTTATAATCCTTTGCAAGGAGCAAAACGTAGTCCCGGATTTGTCCATCTTTGATTTGTGCTTTAAACTTCGGGAGGAACCCGAGGGTACTGTCTATTTCTTTATAGTGCCTCGGAGAGGCATTAAGTTGGTCAGAAATACCCCGATAGTTCCAATTGTTTGGAAGCGGAAATTTGTTCATGTGTGGAGTACCGAGTGGCCCTCATCAACTTTCACTTCCCTGGGAGAACCCTTCCTAGAATCGTATGCAGTGTTAATTGATGAACTCGATGAGCAACAGAACAGACTGATAGCTTCTTTTGATGCAAATCGGGCGAGTATTCCAGATTATTGTGAAGTGGTAACTCTTAGTGCCTTAGAGAGACACCGGATTGCTGTGATTCCACATCGCAGTAAGTCTTTCTTTTCCCCAAAATCAATTGCAACAGTATATTATCCGGACTAATTATTTTGTCTTATTTTAGGAGAGATGCCTGTTCGGTGCTTCAAGCTGTATAGCCGGATGGGGCTTAAAGAATGGCAGACATCTAAACGAGAGTGGCTGGCAGGACGAAGAGCAGCTCGTCGTCGTGCAGAGCTTTTCATCACTAATTCTGATGAAGGGGAACAGAGTGCTTCTGATCAACCTCCAGAGCCGGAATCAGATTCTGAGTAAAATTTGTATCATTGTGGAAGAATATGTGAAATGTACAGTTTGTACATGGTTTTTGTGCTGAAACTTTTTGACAAAAACTGCAGTAGTTGTAGTTCTGAGGAAATCTTGTTCCGGACTCAAGATGATATCGCTGTGTCATATGATGTTATTAAAAATTTTATTATCCAGGTCCTAGAACGTCCTAAAAAGCATAAAATTAGTGAAAGTTTTTAATGAAGTAAATACCAGAAGAAACTTGAAAGAATAAATGTACCGGAATAAGAGGGGTATCTTAGAATAAATTTAAATGTGTGAGTTGTCCCGGGTCCTAGATAACCCAAGCTCGGGACCCCTTATTTTGACAAAATCAAATCATGAGATATCTGCAAAAATAATGAATGAAGAAAGAATGGTTTTCAAAAACAAGGGCAACTTTACTTCCCTGAGCGATGTATACGGGTGGTCAGAGTACACCCAAAATTATCCATTCATGATTCGGTGGTCAGGAGAGAATCTGATGTATTTATTAAACAATAGTACTGGGTAGGTGAATAGTTATCAATGACCGTGAGTTGAGACAACTATTTCTTCAGAGTTCGTATTGAGTTAAACTCTCTCGAATTCCTTCTTTCTTATGTTCCCCTGTCTTTGCACAAAGTTCCGGCATGTCTCTAGCTACCCCTACTCCGTTGTAGGCTTCCCAGATTATCTCTCTTCCAGGAGGAGAGGAAGTCACTTTCATTGCTACTGCGACAAGAATCCTCACCATTAGGGATGTTCAAGAAATGGTGTTGGCGTTTCCAACCCCTGAGTGTTACCAATTTGGGTTACCGGAGCCGGGAAAGTCTATGCATGATCAAGATACTCTATGCATCCATCTAGAGCATTTTACCCGAGGCCTACGTCTCCCCTTACCTTATCTGCTGATTCGGCTCCTGAACAGGCATGATCTTCTTCTCGAACAACTCACTCCAAATGCCATATCATATCCTTGCCTTTATCATTTTGTGTGAGGATAAGGCAGTGGAAGCCACTTCATGTCTGTTCGACACTATTTTTTCACTTGTGGAAGAACCCGGGAAGACGGGATACTGTACTGTGGAATCAAAGGCCGGTTTTAAGCTTGTTCAATATTTGCCTGAGACTCCTGTCATCTGGAAAAGGAAGTTCATCACTGTTCGAAGCTGGGACTGCCCTCATGAACATTTCACTTTATACCGGTATGCAAGTCCCTGGATTAGGGTGAAAAAGTTCAATTTATGGAATCGAAACGAGAAGAGAGCACTTAACTCTTTTTCTGCTGCCCGACCAAATATCCCTCTGTGGCATGAGGTTGTGAATTTGGACAGCTTAGAGGGGCATATGTTAACTTCCTTTCCTCATCCAAGTAAGCTTTCCTTCTCTATATGAATAGAAGCAACACTTTAAGTTCTGAAAAGAAATGGCTTTGTGGGCCGGAAAAATGCCAGTGTAATGCTTCTTGCTGTATGGCATGACCGGTTCAAAGCAGAGGCTAGCAGCGATGAGGCGACTCAGGAAGAAGACTTCGACTCAGCTGGAAGCTGGAAGTGGAAAACGTCGCGGGTTCTGGGATGAGATTGAATGGTTGATTAAGATTCTCCCTGCTTCTCGATAGTCTTATTTTGATGTGGTAAAAGAAGCTTGATGCTTGAAATAATGGTCTGTAATATTGATCACCTTGAACTTCTGCATGTTAAAAAAAAACTGGGGAAATTATTAATATGCATTTCTATTATGGGGCGGCACTGCCTTGTCCGGTACAGGGGAGTCGCCCCTTATTAAAAAGAATTTCATAGGTATGACAGAAGATGATCATAGAGCATTTTCCTTGGAGTGGCTAAACAGTCACCCCATTGAAGATGATCTATGATAAACAATGAAAAGGGTTATTCAAGATCAGTTGCCATGAAAAATTATTGATAATCATGTCATGGGAAGTGATCTTGTGGCAAAAGAATAAATGAATAAATGAATAGAAAGGACTGGAATGCTCCCCCTGTTTAGTCTGTCCCGACCAACTGGTCCTTCTAGACTTCCGGTTCCGGGGTGGCAGGATCCTGCAAATCTGGATCCTCTCTATCCGCTAACAGACTTCTCTCCTCAAAGGCTTTGAGTCGAAATCCGTTAACCAAGAATTTCCCTTGCTTATCGGAGATTTCCACAGCTCCACTGTGAAATTCTTGGATAACGACATAGGGACCTTGCCATCTTGATCGCAATTTACCTAGAAAGAGTCTAAAACGCGAGTTAAACAACAAAACTTTTTGTCCCGGATAGAAATATCTAGGGGCAATCCTTTGGTCGTGAATGCGTTTGGTGCGTTCTTTGTAGAGCTTAGCATTCTGATAGGCTTGAAACCGAAATTCAACAAGTTCAAGCAATTGTTGTTTCCTTCTTTCCCCGACATTAGGGGGGTCAATGTTCAAAAACTTCATGGCCCCGTAAGCCTTATGTTCTAACTCAACTGGGAGGTGACAAGATTTGCCATAAAATAAACTGAATGGGGACATTCCTATAGGTGTTTTGAATGCAGTCCAATATGCTCACAAAGCATCATCTAGTTTAATTGACCAATCTTTTCATTTTTGCATTAACAGTTTTTTCCAAGATTTGTTTTAACTCCTTATTTGACGCTTCAACCTGCCTACTGGTCTGTGGGTGATAAGGAGTTGCAACCTTATGGTATACTCCTTATTTCTTGAGCAGGTTTTCAAGAATTTTGTTACAAAAATGGTTACCCTCATCTCAGATAAGAGCTCTAGGTGTTCTAAAACGAGAAAAAATGTTTTTTCTTAGGAATTTGGAAACCATCTTTGTATCATTAGTTGGGGTAGCCACAGCCTCCACCCATTTAGATAAATAATCAAAAGCCACTAAAATGTAATTATTGGAAAAAGAAGTTGGGAATGGACCCATGAAGCCAATGCCCCATACATCGAACAACTCACACACAAGGATGTTTGTGAAGGGAATCTCATCCTTCTTGGAAATGTTACCTGTTCCTTGGCATTGTATGCATGTCTTAACATGAAAATGAGAATCACGGAAGATAGATGGCTAATAATACCCACATTGCAAGACTTTAAAGGCTGTCTTTTTGGCACCGTGGTAACCTCCTACTTCTTTCTCATGACAGTGGGCCAAAATGGATGGGATATCGTCTTCTGAAACACATCTTCGCAAAATATTGTCAGAACAAATCTTGTACAAACAAGGTGAATCCCAAACGTAGTGATTAAGATCAGAGAAGAACTTTTTCCGTTCCTGATAGTCCATATCAGGGGGTAAATACTTACCTGCAAGGTAATTGGCAAAGTTCGCATACCATGGAGCTTGTTGTTCAGCTCGGGCCAGGTCCTGGACAGAGGAAATTTCTTGTACCAGCGGGTTGAATTCTGGGGCGGAGGTTTCTTACTCGATACTACACAATTTCTCTCCAGGGAATTCTTCTTTGATTGGTACTTGTGCTCCTCCTGTCCCGGACTCGGGAAGCCAGGACAAATGATCAGCTACCACATTTTAAGTTCCCTTCTTATCAACAATGATGAGATCAAATTCTTGATGCAAGAGAATCCACTGCAGCAAACGTGGTTTTGAATCCTGTTTCTTCAAAAGATACCTTAGGGTTGAGTGGTCCGTATGAACTACTACATGGTTCCCAATGAGATACGGCCTGAACTTATCAAAAGCAAAGACTATCGCTAAAAGCTCCTTCTCGGAAGTTGTATAGTTTTGTTACGCCGGGTCAAGGGTTCGACTGGCGTAATAGATAGGTCTAAAGAGCTTGTCCTTCTTTTATCCTAACGCCGCCCCTACTGCAACATCACTAGCATCGCACATTAGGTCAAAAGGGATGCTCCAATCTGGAGCTATCAAAATTGATGCAGATATATGTTTGCTTTTCAGGATGTCAAAAGCTTTAAGACAATCACATGTGAATTCAAACGGGGCATCTTTTAAAAGTAACGGGGTAAGGGGTTTGGCAATTTTTGAAAATTCCTTGATTAATGTTCTATAAAAGCCCACATGCCCTAAGAATCCCCTAAGTATCTTAAGGTCAGAAGGTGGGAGTAATCTTTTAATTATCTCCACTTTGGCTTTATCAACCTCAATTCCTTTTGATGAAACCTTGTGCCTAAGGACAATGCCTTCGGTAACAATAAGATGACACTTTTCCCAATTTAACACTAGATTTGTTTCTTCACAATGTTCTAACACTTTTGCTAGATTTGCTAGACAATCGTCGAATGCAGAACCAAAGACCGAAAAGTCATCCATGAATACTTCTAAGAACTTTTCAACCATGTCCTGAAAAATGACCATCATGCACCTTTAGAAGGTGGCCGGGGCATTGCTTAAACCGAAGGGCATCCTTCTGTAAGCAAATGTCCCATATGGGTAAGTGAATGTGGTCTTATCCTGGTCCTCTAGATTGATGGCAATCTAGTAGTAACTAGAGTAGCCATCAAGGAAGCAGTAGTAAGCATGACCACTCAATTTACATCTGGTCAATGAAAAGCAAAGGGAAATGGTCTTTTCTTGTGGCATTGTTCAACTTCCTATAATCTATGCAAACTCTTCATCCCGTGACTAATCTCGTAGGGATGAGCTCATTTTGTTCATTTTTCACCACTATGATTCCTCCTTTTTTTGGCACTACTTGCATCGGGCTGACCCATTTGCTATCTGAGATAGGATAAATAATACCAAGATCAATCAACTTAATTACCTCCTTTTTGACTACATCCTGCATTACCGGATTCATTTGTCTCTAAGGTTGAGCCACCGTCTTGTGATCATCCTCCATTAAAATCTTATGCATGCAAAATAAAGGGTTGATGCCCGTAATGTCTGCCATTTGCCAACCAAATGCCTTCTTGTGGTTCTTTAAAACAATCAACAATTTTTGTTCTTCATCTGCAGCCAAAGAAGACGAAACAATTCGGCGCAGAAGGTTGTCATTTTCAAGAAAAATATATTTCAAATAAGGTGGAAGATGTTTCATCTCCAAATCTCTTGGAGGTTCATCAATTGAAGGCTTGGGTTGGGCCCCTTTTGTTTCCAAGGCGAGGAACTTAGGTTTGAATAAATAGCGTCCCGCCTCAATGGCACATGCTTCCTTCTCTTATCCCAGGGCAAATCCCGGCTTGTGCTCGATCTCTCTGACTGCCTCGTGGTTGTAAATATCTACTGGAGCGGTCTTCCTAAAATTCTGTTCTCGACAATGCTCTTCTATCGAAGTGAGTGTTGACTCTTCCTCAACCGAAGTCGCGTCGTCCAAAACTTCTTCCTCCTCCAGATCACGGGATAAGTATTTTTGTGAAATATCATGAATGTGGTCGTGGAATACGTCAACAAATGCACATGACTCTGAATCAAAAGAATGCTTCATGGTTTGAAAGATGTTAAAGACCACTCATTCATCATCTACTTGTAACACGAGTTCACCCTTTTTACAATCAATTATCATCCTGGCAGTAAAGATGAATGGTCTTCCGAGAATTAAGGATAGATCTCCATCTTCTTCCATATCCACCACCATAAAATCAGCTGGGTAAATGAACTTGTCAACCTTGACGAGGAGGTCATCAATTACACCTTTAGCCATTCTGATAGATCGATCTTCCATCCGAAGTGGAATCCGAACTGGTTGCAATTCTCTAATTTTCAACAGCTGAAAAGCCTTATAACGCATTAGATTTACTCCGGCTCCCAAATCACAAAAATTGTTGTTGAATGTATAACTGCCAATGGTGCACCGGACGGTTATGCTCCTTTATCGTTGAGCTTGGGAGGTATTTTTCATGTGATGACAGCAGAGCATTCTTCTGTGATAACCCGTCCCGGTTATCATGGTTTTGTCGGTTTATTTTATTAAATATTTTTATTGGGTTTTATGGAGCTCGATAATTATGGTTTTATTTTATTTTACTATGGGCTCGAGATTTATTATCGAGTTTTATTATTTGTAAATATGGGTTAATAATATTTTTATAGTTGGTGTTATTTTTGTGATGACACCATTTTATTATTTATCGGTAATTAATTGTTAGTAATTACTTATTGTTAATATTGGTTAATATTCTTGAGTTTAGTATTATTTATTATTTTGGCAAATATTCACTATTATAAAAATAATGATGTTATTATTATGTTGTTGACACCATTTTTATTATTAGTTAGTATTTATTTATTATTATCTACTTACGGTTAATATTGGTTATTTATTACCAATATTAATATTATTATTTTATCGTCCATTAATTTGGACCGTTATAATTATATTAAGAGTACGTTTTAAATTTGGTGACGCGTGTGATTGTTACGAATTTTTATAAAATTCTTATTTGGAAGGATATGAGACCTTCTGCTTCGTTTTTATTTTTATCGAGTCATTTTCCTTTCAAGACTTCTTCTTAGTCCAGCTGGTTAGGAGAAGCGGAATGAGGAGTTGAGGGGTTTAATCGATAGGTCGTGGGTTCTAAACCCAGCGACTATGTTTTGATTCTTATTCTCCTTTTTAATTTGATAGGGGTGGAATTACTTTTTCGCCCCTATTCAATTAGAAGGGGGGTTAGGAATTTGAAAGGTTTAGTAACTCCTCAAAGGATTAAATCCCTGATTTCCTGAACTTAGTTTCTTTTCTTCTCCTCCTTCCTCATTCACGTTTTTCATCTTCCTCTTTTCCCTTGGGTAGTGGCGGCAGCAGCATCAGAGATGAAGGAGGACGACCGCCGGCGAATTGGATTGACGAGCGGCGGCGATTTCGTGGCATCGACATCTCGTGATCACAGGTTAGTGTATGATCGTTTCTTTTTCCTTTTTCCTTGTGTTTGGTCGGCCATGGAGATTATGAGGATGGGATTAATTTTCTCTCTTTGTCTTGTGGTGATGTCCGGACAGCGATAGTGGACGCGTGGATTATGGCCGGATTAATCCATTAGCATGATTGGGATTTTTCCTTCGATTGGAGGTGAGATTTTGGATTCGTTTCCATTAGTTTTTATCAATTGGTGATCTCGTCATGTGCATTGGTTTAGACTTGTTTAGAAGCTGGTTTAGGTGTCATTTCATGTCATTTTTCTGGGTGGAAGATAATGGTTTCGATGAGGGCTTTGGTTGTGCATTTGCATCGTGCGATTTTCTGGTTTTCTACAGAATATCATGCGGTGGACGTCCTCGAGGACGTCCACCAGTGTTTTCATTTTCTGGAATTTTGTGCGGCGGGCGTCCTTGAGGACGTCCCGCCTGACCTTTGTCCTTTTGTGCATTTTTATTCATCCGAATCATTGAACGGTGGACGTCCTCGATGACGTCCATCGGCCAAATATTTGAACAGCGGACGTCTATGAGG
The DNA here is from genome assembly GCA_028571145.1 of Dionaea muscipula. Classification (NCBI taxonomy): domain Eukaryota; kingdom Viridiplantae; phylum Streptophyta; class Magnoliopsida; order Caryophyllales; family Droseraceae; genus Dionaea; species Dionaea muscipula. The sequence continues at coordinate 9,710 of JAOWBR010168992.1, forward strand.
ACGTCCACCATCCATTTTGCTGGCCACTTCGTTTTTCGATTTCCTTTTCCATGCTTGATCCCAAGGCATCCCTAAGGCTTCTTTAGGAACTATTGAGGGGATTTTTGACATGATAGGCATGAGTAGACGTTGTTGGTGATTGTTTCCATGTGATTGATTTGTTAGGTGAGGACGTGATAGTATACGGTATTCCGTAGCTCGAGGATTTGTGCGTGGGCTTTCTTGCATTCTAGGTGAGGGGTGTACACGTTCCCTCCACTCCTAATCTCTTATTGAGCCGTTTCTTCCTTGATTTCTTCCTCACTATGATTTATATACAGATCATGCCTGTTTTTTATTATTGTTGTCCACACTTCGTGATGTTAGTTCATGCTTATGGCATTATATTGTTTTTGGTTGATTTTGCATGAACTGTTGTTGGCCTTGTTTATGGTTAGTGAGTGTGTACATGGTGAGGACTTGGGAAAAACAAGAGTGGAGCTATGAGTTACATCTTGGAGAGGAAAGTGAGCTTCACTACCCTTAGGAGTGAAGGAAACCCCGAATGAACGGGGCTCCGCGGAAGCGTTCAGGATCGCGTCGGTACGTAGGATAGACGACAAAAAATTTTCCATTCAATTCGCATACATAAATCAATACATATAAAATATATATTAAATCTGGATCGATACCTCGCGGATAACAGTCCGACGATCGAGTCCGGCGGTGCGCTATGCGCGCGACCGATGCTGCTGAAGAGATGAGCGCGACTAATCACGCCCATACGCTGCCCAATACTATTCGCGGATGCTGTTATTGTGTGCACTTCCGCTGCGACCTGCTGTTGCACACTAGGACTGCTCCGCTCCCACACGCGTTGATGCACGCCGATCTGCACGCTGCCTCGTGCGTGATTACGCGCTGCTCTGCGCGCTGGAGGTCACCGTCTACGCTGCGCTGTTTGTAGCAATGCTGTCCGCGCTGCCAAGCCCGCCGATCGCTGTCGGGCTCTGCATTTGCGCTGAAAACGTGCTGCTGTGACTTGCGCACCATTGCCCCTGTCATGCTCGCGCACGGCTGCCGCGCGATGAAGACGATATGCCGCCGCTACAGGGACTCCATGGAACGTCGTCGTGCTGCCGATGCACCCGGACGCGCTGCGCGTCCGCCGCTGTCGTGTGCGACTGTTGCCGCCGCGCTACCTTGCACTGCTCGCTACAGCATGGGCGCTGTCCGGGCTGCCGCTGCAACGCCGTCGTCACGTGCCGCGTCGTGCATGATCGATCACAAAGGATATCCGTGATTCGGTTGGTCGAATGCCCGAGGATACTCGATCGCCGACGACCAACCCAATGGATTTCCTTTCGATAATCGACTCCCGCCCATGGTCACGATCGGACGCCGCCGCCGCATCATCTTCTTCAAGTTGCCGCCGCCACCACTACCGCATTGCGCTTGGGTGCTATCCGCTGCTGCCGCGGCTGTCCCTTCTTCTTCATCTATCGAGATGGGCGGCGACCATGGGAGAGGATGATTATGATGACGGCTGCCGTATCTTCTTCTTCTTCTTCTTGGAGTCGCGGCAAGAAAGGGAGAAGGAAGATGTCGACGGCAAAAGGAAAAGAAGGGAGAAGACCACCTATTCGCCTTCTAGTTTTTCCCTGAGTCCAGAGGCTAGGTCTTCGGTAGTAGAACTGAAACCCCCATCACCACTTTATATAGGGATTCGTAGAAACCCTATAACCTTAGGCGAATAAGACTCGTCGCGGGCAAACCTAGGGACCAATCAGGAAAAATAATACGAGACTTTCCCTCCGGTATATCTATACCATATTAAATTAAATTAAACCT
>JAOWBR010169003.1:0-11537 GCA_028571145.1 Dionaea muscipula
GCAAAAGGATAATTGAGAGAATTGAGAAGTTCATCAGCTAATAAGGATTATCGATTTTTATCGCTATGTTTATCTTTCTATGAAATTCAATAAAGGTTTAGATGTTGGAGTCCTATATTTTGGGATATGAATATTTGGTTTTTTTTAACATGAAGACAATTATGAGAGTGGAGATACTACGAGAGGAAAAGAGGACGAATCAAAATAACGTATCGGGTGTTGTAACGTACCGACTCACACTATCCCCACGAATCTGATTCTTCTCCAATCAACGAACTGCATACCCATATGCGTTCCACTATCGGAACATATCGCGAATCTGATAACTATGGGCTAGACATTGTTTATATATATGAGTTATATTGGGCTATACATAAAGTATCACAATGAAACCTAGCCCAATACTAAGACTAACTCAAACGCAATATTTAAACTCACTCAATGTTCTCAACACTCTCTCTTAAGATGAAGTATAGATATTAATCATGTCCGGCTTGTTACAAATATAGTCAACCCGATTTCTAAAAAGAGACTTAGTAAGGATATAAACAAGTTGCTCGTCTGTCTTCACATGATTCAACAAAATATCACTGCACTGTAATTTCTCTCTGTTTCTTCTACTTTTCAACGCAATGAACTCCACTCTCCTAACGGGTGCCAGTGATAATGATGATGATTCAAAAAAATCAATATATTTAAGATAAAATTAATATTCGTATGATAGTGGAAATAAGGATGGATTTTTGAAAAAAAAAAATATTCAAGATAAATGGTTTTAACAATTTTTCTTTTGATATCGTCTTATCTTTTATCTTTTAAAAATTGATAATTTATGTTATTTGAAAAACATTATCATGAAATGGGGTGGGAATTGAAATTTCCATGTTTTACAGTTTTTTTTTTCGAAAAAAAGGGAAGATGAGTAATTAATGCCAATAAGAGGGAAGATGGGAAGATGAATTCAGATCAGTTAAACTTAAGTCTCTAAGATTAGTGACTTGTATGCTTTTCTCGTGGCATATATTATTTGTATTGTATTTCATAAAAAAGGCCAAATAACCTTGTATACTACTATTTGGTATTATAGTTAGTGTTTGATGTTTTAATTATCGAACCATCACATCAAACCACGTTCCGAAATATCATACCACATTCCAAAACAAAGTACCAAAGAGGTATACCCCATCGTTGCCTACCCTAAGAAATTAGCAAACCACGTACCCAAACCCGTTCCTCGAACCTGTACGTTCCACGTTCCAAGTAACAGAGTCCTATCTAAAACTTTCAGATGCCATATGGTCTGCCCTGAGAATCAGTTGCTGATTTTTGCACTTGTATTTCAGTTTCGCATGCTTGTAAAATCATTTTTTTTTTCTTTTCTCAGCACAGTACAATTTTCGTTTGCTTTTATTTTTAGAAATTCATAAGATCCATTCAACAAGCTAATGTAACATATGCAGTTATGAGGACAAGGTTGGATGCCAGATGATACTTGATAAGATGGGCTTAAAAGGTTACCAGGTGAAATATCTGTCCCTTGAAAGCATTCTTGTTATTTTTTATGTACGAGATATTCTTGCAGGATGGCATCTTTGCTTATTTTGGATGAAACAATTTGAGCATTATATGCATGTTCAACATTATATTTTCACTCTTTTGAAGTATATCTACTATCCTTGAATGTTTTTTGATGGGGGAAAAAAATACATGAATATCATACTCTAGCTTTATGGTCAATCTTGAAATTTTCAAATATTTTTCTGGTTGACCTGACAGGTTGGCAAGACTAAAATATTTCTAAGGGCGGGCCAGATGGCCGAGTTGGATACGAGAAGAGCAGAGGTTCTTGGAAATGCAGCTAGAACCATTCAGAGACGAGCTCGCACGTATATTGCTCGCAAGGAGTTTATCTCTACAAGGAATGCAGCTATAAGATTGCAATCGTGGTGTCGAGGTACCAATCTACTTCCATCCTCAAACCCTTACCAATTGATAGTCAATATTTTTGCTGTGTGTCTGCACATATTGGCTATCAGAAGTAAATTCATAACACTGCATTATAAGCTGCCTCATTGTTCTGTCCAATTCACCAGCTAGAATAGCCTCCAAGCTTTATGAGAAGCTGCGACAACAAGCAGCAGCTATCAAAATACAAAAGAACTTCCGCCGCTATGTTGCTAGGAATTCCTACAAGAGAACGAGGTCTTCAGCAATTATATTGCAAGGTGGACTAAGGTCCATGGCGGCTCGCAATGAATTCAGGTTCAGAAAGCAAACTAAGGCTGCGATTATAGTACAGGTACTGTTTCATTTGTCTTAGTTACTCTTCCATGTCTATATTCTAGCGTGGATAAAGAAAATATTTGATTCCTTATTGACCCTTAAAATTGAGTACAATAGTGAGATATTTTTACTTGGTTGCAGTCTCATCTGCGTGGCTATCTAGCACTTTCTTACTACAAGCGCCTTCAGAAGGCTATTCTTGTAACTCAATGCGGTTGGCGGCAAAAAGTCGCTCGGAGAGAACTCAGAAATCTCAAAATGGTTAGCAGTATTTCCTACATTTCTTCTTGTGAAAGGATGAATTAGCTCTATTAAGTTTGTCAATGTTCATTTACTGGGGAATTTCTTTCAGGCTGCCAGAGAAACAGGAGCTCTCAAAGAAGCAAAAGATAAGCTTGAGAAGCGTGTGGAAGAGCTTACTTGGCGTCTGCAGTTTGAGAAGCAACTGAGGGTACTCTGCTTAAGTTTTGCATCAGTTTTTTCTTGGCCTGTTTAAATGCTGGACTTGCTGATGAAATCCTTATATGATTCTTGGACAGACTAATTTGGAAGAGGAGAAGGCGCAAGAAATTGCTAAGTTACAGGAAGCTTTGAAAGCAATGGAAATGCAGGTTGAAGAAGCAAACTCTCGAGTTATTAAGGAACGAGAGGCTGTAAAGAAATCTCTAGAAAAAGCACCTCCAGTCGTCAAAGAGGTCCCTGTCATGGTTCAAGATACAGAACAGATTGAGTAGTTGGAAGCGGAACTGGAGAATCTCAAGGTACATGCTTTCTTTCTAATGGTAAGCAATTTGAGTAATGATCCTTGTAAAGATTGGCATGTATGAATGCTGGCTTATCCAACAAATCTGTTGGGAAATTTAGACCTACCAAATACACCCACTAGATCTTCTTCCAACAATATCAAGAAAATAAAAAGCAATAACAATACAATAATGACACTAAACCAGAGAAAAATTATAATCACACAAAATTTCTCTCCTTATCCTAAACACACACACACAAAGTTTTACCATTGAAAAAGATTGACCCTCATCTCACAGAGCTAACTAGGCTTTCTACCGGATGCACTTAGCCTAAAAGTCTAACTCTTATTTTATAGGCTTTAGGTTTCACTCCTTTTTCCTTTTTACCTGATGTGAGATAAAACTAAAAGAGCAAAACCCCAACAATCTCCACCAACGACTTTAATTGATCCCACAATCAAGTTCCATCGAAAAGAATATCTTCATAGCTTGCGCTATCATGCTCCACCATATGAGCATACACACTTAGAATGAACCAATTGCAAGCATTCTACTACGGTCCATGTCGAAAATAATCTTGCTGAAAAATTAATGTAACTCATGTTTGGCTTTCGTGAAAGTTCATCTGCCATTGACATGAATGTTCATCACACTCTACATCAATACCAAACAAATGTCCGTGTGTAAACTTGTGAACCTGCTAATGGTAACACATCATCTATCATGACATGCGGCAAGCCATGAGGATGTACATGTCCCCTTTTCAGAGAAAATCATCTATGATAGAGAGGGAGAATGTTAGGCGTATCACTAGAATCTTCATTTATTGAACTGAAACCATTTTCTGAACCATTTCCAATTCTTGGACATTTTTTCTTGACGTGCCCAGATTGTTCACACACCCAGTGGATTGATTTCTTTTTCATGAAGTTCTTCTTCCCGTCCCCAGTTGCTACCATCATTAGGTTCTGAGGTGAACCATTTCTTCCACCATCTAATCTTATCTCTTTAGAAAAAGTTTACTGGTAACCTTTGAAAGAATTATTTTCTCCTTCCCATGTATCAAAATAGGCTTCATATGCTCATATGGTGGAAGAGACCATATGAGCATCAAAGCTTGATCCTCATCATCAATTTTTACGCTAATAGATTCTAATTCAGAGACAATGCTATTGAGAACACTTAAATAATCTAAAATAGTTGTACCTTCACTCATCCGCAGTGTATGAAACTACCTTTAGTTTGATACAACTCTTCAAGTTTTTCCCAGAATTCCTTTGCAGGAACATTCTTGGCCAGACACAAGCGTAAGAATGAAAATAAAAAATAAAAAATACAAGAATGAAATTGAAGACTTATCAGAACCAAAGAAGAAAATCCACTATATGAAAAATTAAAATTAGATAATTTCTCTCCTCACCCTAAACACACCCATAAAGCTTTACAGTTTGAAAAGATTTGACCCTCATCTTACAGAGGAATTTGACTTTGAGTCAAAATTCACTAACTAGGCTTTTTACCAGATGTACTTAGCCTAAGTCTTTTTTATAAGTTTCAGGTTTCACTCCTTTTTTCCTTTTACTCGATGTGGGATAAAACAAAAAAAGCAAAAACCCTACAAAATCGTTGTGCTTTCCTTTGATGAGCCTATTAATCATCCGACTGCAAATTAGAAGGGCACCAGCGTTGCAAGATTCGTAGAACAGTATTTCCTTTTCTTTTCTTTTTCATTTTTCCACTGACTTTATGTATTGGTTGATCTGCAGGCCTTACTATCTGCAGAAAAACAGACTGCAGAAGATGCCACAAAGGCTTCCTTGGATTCTGAGGCTAGAAATGAGGAGCTGGTTAAAAAATTGGAAGATGCAGAACATAGAATGACAGAGCTTCGAGATTCTGTGCAGAGGTTTGTACATATGATACACCTTTAATAGTCCTTATGAGCACCAAAAAAAAGTCTTTATGAGCAGTTTCTCTCTTCTTGGATGGCATTAACTGCATCTTTCGTATGTTGAAGTTTTTCTTTCCCTGAACGATCTCAGCAGTCACCTCCATCACTCAATTTATTGCCACTATTCCGCTGGTTATACATCAACTAATGCATCTGTATCAGTCTTTCCTGATCTGAGTTTGGCTTATGCGTGGATCAGGTTAGAAGAAAAACTTTCCAATGCAGAATCTGAAAACCAAATTCTTCGTCAGCAATCACTTGCAATGACTCCAACAGAAAAAACTATGCCAGCACGAGCACAGACGATGATTCTTCAGGTAAACAAGGATGTAACTTCTTAAGAAAGGGATGAACTATTTGATGATTGATTATGATGTGGCCCTTTTCTCATGTAATTATTGTGTTCAGAGGTCTCCCAATGGTAACACCGCAAATGGGGAAACCAAAGTTACACAGGTAACTAAGTTGTATTTGTTTAATGTTAGTGCCCTCCCACAACCAATTGGAAGGTATCTCATATCTCTGATTGTGCGCTACATATCTCAGGATACCACTCTTGCTGTAGAGTCACAGCAGTTGGAATCTGAGAATACACCGCAAAAGTCTCTCAATGAGAAACAGCAGGTTTGTGGAAATCACATGATTGAAGACCCAGCTATTTATGCCCCTTCATAGTCATCTCCTGGTAGTTTGACATCTGGAAACTTCTTTTGATTTTCTATTCAATGCGTTTTGGGTTCAGGAGTACCAGGACTTACTGATCAAGTGCATTTCACAAAATCTGGGATTTTCTGGAGGCAAACCAATTGCTGCTCGTCTCATTTACAAATGCCTTCTTCACTGGAGGTCATTTGAAGTTGAGAAAACCAGCATCTTCGACCGTATAATTCAAACAATAGGTTCAGCTATTGAGGTAAGTGAATTTTGTTCTCTCCCAGTCAATATTTACGTTCACTGCGATTTTGGTCTTTAAGAAACATGCTTCTTGTCTGTTGGTGCCCTTATTGTGACTGGCTAAGCATGCTATCACTGGTATTTCAATCTATCTTATTGAAGGTCCCAGATAATAATGCGTTAGCATACTGGCTATCTAATACATCCACTCTGTTGTTGCTGCTTCAACAAACACTTAAAGCCACTGGAGCAGCTAGCTTGACTCCACAACGGCGGAGAACAATGTCCAATTCCCTATTTGGAAGGATGTCTTCAGTATGAAACTTGCTTTTCTTGTTTTCTTTTCATTGTGATGAGGGCAGAGCTGGTGGATGGTTGTTAGACACTGTATGATGCTTCTTATATTCCTCTTGTTGATCTTCGTATGTAGCTAAGGGCATCTCCTCAAAACGCTGGATTTTCTTTTCTTAATGGTCGAATGCTCGGTAGATCAGATGAAGTTCGCCAAGTTGAGGCTAAATATCCAGCTCTGCTGTTTAAACAGCAGTTAACTGCGTTCCTTGAGAAAATGTATGGCATGATAAGGGACAGTCTAAAGAAAGAGATCTCTCCATTGCTTGGATTGTGTATCCAGGTAAATACTTTAATATATCCATTAAGATGCTTCTATATATAAACACTAGAGATTATCCGTGCCTTTGGCACGATAAACACTCTATATCCTTGAATCTAGAAATTTAAAAATAAAAATGGAATGTAGTGTTCATGATATCGAAGACATAATTTTCTTTTTTCTTTTTTAAAAAAATTTTTTCTCTTCCCTCTCCTTCACCTACTCTCTTTATATGGAATTATATATACCCCTCCGTCTATCTTTCACATGGAGCTGTATGTCCACGTGGGACAATTTCAATCTTAATTCAAAATCCATTCTCAATTATAATATAAATGAAAGTGCTATCAAGCTGTTGGAAAGCCATATAAATCTTCTCATTAGGGGCCTCTCAGGTACATGTTGGGTGGGATGCAATCTATCTATTTCCAACTGTTAGATTTAACTAAATGCAGGCACCGAGAACGTCTAGGGCTAGCTTGATAAAGGGTCGTTCCAATGCTAATGCTGCTGGTCAACAAGCTTTAATTGCTCATTGGCAAAGCATTGTGAAAAGTCTTAACAGTTATTTGAAGACGATGAAAGCCAACTATGTAAGTTATAAGTTTGTATCATGTTGCGGCATCCTTTCTATTTCAGAACTCTGTGTATAACATCTTAAGCTTTACAGGTGCCTCCATTTTTAGTTCGGAAAGTATACTCCCAGATATTCTCATTTATCAACGTTCAGCTGTTCAACAGGTCATAATTATCCTCATCATAATCTCCGTTTCAGTCGATTGGTTGTCATCTCCATAATCTGTTTAATACTGTTAAATTCCATTCCATTCCACTTATGGTGTTGTATGGTCGACCACCTTCAGTCTCCTTTTGCGGCGTGAATGTTGCTCGTTCAGCAATGGTGAATATGTGAAAGCAGGCCTGGCAGAAATAGAACAATGGTGCTATTATGCCACTGAGGAGGTAAGCGTTCCACCGATCGACCAGCTTCTTAATCTTGTTTCTCCTTTCATTTGTGTGTTTAACAGAACTCATACTGTTGGCAGTATGCTGGATCAGCATGGGATGACTTGAAGCATATTAGACAAGCTGTTGGATTCCTCGTAAGTTTGGTTCTTCAAACTAACCATTCGTTGTGGTCATGGTAAATGTAACTGATGTGGATGAGTTTTCCAACCTTATAATCCAGGTTATCCATCAGAAGCCCAAAAAGACTCTAGAAGAAATAACAAAAGACCTCTGTCCTGTGAGTAGAGCAATTCATTATCTACCCCCAATCCTTGTATGTCCTTACACGTTAGATAGCTGATAGTCAACCCCGCCTAATGGGATTTGATCTTGATGATGATGATGAATCCTTGTATGTCCTAAACTTTTCGTTCTTATTTGTATATCTTCTTCTTCTTCTGCTTATTCTCCAGGCGCTCAGCATACAACAATTATATAGGATAAGCACAATGTATTGGGATGACAAATATGGCACACATACTGTGTCTTCAGATGTAAGTTCCATCCAATTCATTTTTCTGTTGCCTGTGCTGTACTGTACCGGAGTCTTTTCTGTCTTAGTATCCCTCCCAGTACCCGATAGGATCAATACTCAATTAGTTATGAATCTAATAGCAACTTGTTGCAGGTTATCTCGAGCATGCGAATCCGGATGACTGAGGAGGCCAACCATGCCGTAAGCAGTTCTTTCTTGCTTGATGATGACTCGAGGTAATAAATCAAATCAGTACTCACTCCCTTTAGATTAGATAACCCCCCTTGTCTCTGCATTGCTTACTACAACACTTTTTTTTATTTTATTTTTTCGTCATCCATATGCTCTTGTTTGGCGAACACACAGCATCCCCTTCACCGTGGATGAGATCTCTACTTCAGAGAAGCAACTAGACGCAGGAGAGCTTGACCCCCCTGAACTGATTCGTCAAAACTCCGGGTTTTCATTCCTGGGTCAACGTACAGAGTGAGCTGATCCTCCTCTATGAGACCATGAAACCCATTTCATCGTGTTCATTTTTTTTTTTTGTCAACCGTGAGGGCTACCATGGGGTCGCCTTACACGCAAGTCTCTTCATTCTTTTCTCATCATTTCCTTCATTCAGGATGATGGGTAATATTCCTTTGTGATTGATTACTTAGTGTGGTACTGGTATACATACATAGGTCAGTCACCCGCCCACACCAAAAAGGTTGGTATGGGCGGGGCTCTGGAGGCTTCGGTTTTTGGTTGAGCCTCCAAAGTCATTAGTCATGTTATGGTTTGTTGAGTGTAATTATGGTCAGTGTGTTGATTCATTATATACCCCACGCTTGTAACATAAGTTAGCATTTATGGTTTGTTGAGTGTAATTATGGTCAGTGTGATTAGATTGTTGAATTTCTACTTTGAAATAAACAGTGGAAAAGTTGCTCTGATGAATTTTGACGGCTTAGCAAAATACATACATACTCAGGCCAAGAAAACATGCACGCTGTTCAGTTGACTATATTGCATTGCATGATGAGGAAGCCAATCTGTCTATCTCTCCCTAGGCAATTTTAACTTCGACCGTCTTGGGCTTCTTTGGCTCCGGCGGCGGCAGCTTCTCCACGGTGACGGTAAGCACGCCATCTCGAGAAACGGCAGACACCGAATCAGTATTCGCGTTCTCCGGCAGGACGAACTTCCTCATGAACTTGCCGACCCTCCGCTCCATCCTATGATACTTGATGCCCTGATCCTTGTCTTTTTTCTCCTTGTCCTTTCCCTGCTTCCCCTCCTCCTCCTCCTCTTCCTCCCTCGCCCTCTTTCTCTCCCCGCTTATCCTGAGCACGTTGTCCTCCTCTACCTGGACCTTAATGTCGCCGGACTTGACCCCCGGCATGTCGACGACGAAGGCGTACGAGTTTGGATACTCCTTGACGTCGACGGGAGTAGCCGCCATGGCCTTAGCGTCCTGGACGTAGGCTCGGGTCGGGGCGCATTCGTTGGTGGAATCGAGGAGGTGGCTTACAGTCGAGAGGATAGGGTAGTCCATGGCCATCAGAAGATCCATATCGTCGTGTGAGAAATCGAAGCCTGATGAGAAATTCCAAGGGAATTGAAGAGATTGGTTTGAAAAATTGAATTTGGGTGCTGAGAAATTGCCGATTTGAAGACTGCGGTGGTTGATGCTGCTGGTGAGGAGATGTGGGTTGGTAATAAATATAGGTTGGAGGAGGAATAGGATGGTGAGACCAGAAGGTTCGCGAAGAGAGGGGAAAGATCATGACTGAACTGGACTAGGACTTGCTTCGGAGCAAGGAAGTTTCTGGAATGTGAGAGGGATTCAATTCTCTGGAATGGTGGGAGGAAAGATCGTGACACGTTGAGCAAACACTTTTTTCTCTTTTTTTCACCCGTGTCATATTTTTTTTGTTATACATCATTTTTTTTTTTAAACTCTTCACTTTTAAATCTAGATAAAACTCTGATCTCTAATAAAAAAACTGATAAAGTAATTTAATATCTTCTCTCTCACCTTTTTATTTATCTACATCATTTACTTTTAAAAATTAATACTATTTACATTTATATTTTTTGAATAATATTTAAGAATTCAATAAATATTTTAGAAGCAAAATGTTTTCTGATAAAATTATTTAATTTGATAAAAAAATTTCAATTTGAAAAAAAAATATTAATATTTGAATAATTTTATTTTAAAGTGGACAAATATTAAGAAAAAATTAAATTGAGAGATTTTAAAGAAAATGGATGATTTGTTTGTTTTTTTTTATCCAACCGTGCATATAAAGAAATAAAAAATGGGGGTTTGTCTTCTTTATATGAAAAGAAAAATCATTTATAGGAAATGAAAATGAAAGTGATAGATCATTTATTATTTGATAGTACTTTTTTCAGCTTTCAATATGATGAAACTGTTTTCTCTGCATATAATCTAAATAATTTTTTCAATTGTTCAAATGGAAAAATCTGAAAAAAATACCTATTATATTTGACAAAAATATTGTACATGACAGAGAAAAACAAACATTGGAGATGCTCTTAGGAATTCTTATCCGGATCGTAAGTACGATCCATATCTTTTTCTCTGTCGACCTCTGAGGTGTATGGATACCTCCTACGATCGTGTGTGCTGATTGTCCTCGTTCAAAGAAAACGGGACGATCACCAGACAAACTGTGCTCGGGGCTTAGACCGAGCAGAACACCTTTGCCGAGTAGATCTGCTCGGACCTAAGTAGATTCTACTCGGATGAGCAATGGATGGACGTGCAGAATTTGGCCGGACGGTGGATGGCTAGGTAGGCCGGGCAGTGGATGGTTGGGCAGAGACTGGTCGGGCAGAACCTTACCGGACAGAGGATGGTCTGGCAGAGTCTAGACGGGAAGAACCTCGACAATCTCTGGTTGCTGTTGATTCATCCTTCCTTCGATCTCGTGAACTAAGTCGAACAAGTGACTGAACTCTTCCCGTGAGGGGGATCATTTTGTGTTTGGGTTTGTGACTAGAAGGTGAAGTTTCTAACATCATTAATCCTGTCAGTGCGAGTTTGAGGGTTAGACATGACTTCTCGTGTCGTTTTCCACAGACGACACCAGATGTTATCACCTGAAAATGTCACAAGCTAACATCAGAGGATATAAGAACCGGATCCGGACGGTCGGGACGGAGGAAAGAACGATCCTCACAAACTAAGTCGATGCTAACTCGACTTGGTTGGAGAAGGATTCAACTTGGTGCCCTGAAAGGATATAGCAAAGCACGTCAGAATGTACCCAGAGGTGTGAGCTCAGGATGAGTACTCTTATGCTTAAGTTAGTAAGTGAATAGTAAGATTAGAATCAAGCTAACACTACCAAAATACACTTTTGGCTACCAAAAATGGCGACCAAACTTTTTTTGGTCGCCAAAAGTATATTTTTGGCGACCAAAATTGTTTTTTGGTCGCCAAAGGGGGTACTTTTGGCGACCAAAATATTTTTGGTCGCCAAAAAGTCCTAGTTTTTGGCGACCAAACTATTTTTTGGTCGCCAAAAGTTGTAATTTTTCGTTTTTGGT
>JAOWBR010169025.1:0-11536 GCA_028571145.1 Dionaea muscipula
AAACATCATGGATATCCAAGGCGTCTTCTCATCATCCTAGATTTGAAGATAAGTGAACCTGACGCCATGGTGCACTGACGTCACAGAGAATCCTGTCGCCACCATGTTCAGCGCCATTGCCTTGAATTTTCAACATATGCTGAGAAATTATAACACTTGGTTGTAGTAGATTACGTGTACAAGTGGGTGGAGGCGATACCTATTCCTACTAATGATACTCGGGTAATTCTGAAGTTTTTAGAGAAGAACATCTTTACAAGATTTGGGATACCTCGAGCTCTCATATCCAATGGCGGCAGCCATTTCTACAACAAACTTCTGGATAACTTGCTCAAAAAGTACAACGTTCATCATAAGGTGGCGACACCTTATCATCCTCACACAAGTGGGCAAGTGGAGGTCTCTAACAGAGTGATCAAGCAGATACTGGAGAAGACGGTAAACTCCAGTAGAAAGGACTGGGCAAAGAAACTTGATGATGCATTATGGGCATACCGTACTGCATTTAAAACTCTAATTGGTATGTCTCCTTATCGCCTAGTCTTTGGTAAAGACTGACATCTCCCCGTTGAGCTTGAGCATAGGGCATACTGGGCCCTCAAGTTTTTCAATTTTGACAACAAGGCGACGGGGGAGAATAGGTTAAACCAACTCCACGAGTTGGAAGAGAGCAGGTACTTAGCATACGAGAATGCTAAGTTGTATAAGGAGCACACAAAAAGTGTGCATGATCGTATTCTTGCTAGAAGGGCATTCGAGCCTGGATAACTTGTTTTGCTATTCAATTATCATTTGAAGTTATTTCCAGGAAAGTTGAAGAGTAAGTGGACTGACCCTTACACTGTTGTTGAAGTGTACTCTTATGGCACCGTTGAAATTCAGGATGAAACTGGGAAGTACATCGTGAAAAGCCATCGCCTCAAGCCTTACATTGCGGGTCAGCCCATCGAGACGAGTAAAGAGTTGGATCTGCAAGATCCATCCCCTGAACAGTATGATTGAAAGAATTGAATAAGTCTAGCTTGAAATACTCTAAACTATGCGCCATATGGGGGGCAACCCACACTCCTTTCCTTCATCTTTTAAGCTTTATTCTTTTTACTTTTCATTTTTCGGTTTATCTTTTCTTTCTTTCCTTTGAGCTTTGCTATTTTTATTTTTAAATTTATGCAGGGAGCTTTCACTTAGGGTCTCTAAGATTGAAAGAAGTCAAGGCGTCGCCTTATCACTATGGTGCTACCTTAACCCATGGCGACGCCATGTATCTGTGGCGACCATCTGCCTTGTCACCATCTGTGTCTCCTACTTAGTTGAATACAAGTATCCATCAGAGAGACATTCAAGCATTCAAGATATTCAAGGCAAGCAGAATTCAAAGTATTCAAATCATTTAAGCATGGAAAGAAAGCATTCAAAGCAAAGAAGAAAATGCAATTGAAAGCTGATAAAGTTAATTACAGAACTGATTGTTTGGAAATGTTTCTCGACGCAAATCAGAAAATGTTTAAAGGAAACTAAAATGATCAGCTCTGCTGCTAAGGAGGGCCCTCACATGGAGGAGGAGCATGCTTCCTCTGGCAGACCACACACTTAGTATGATCAGCCTCAGCATCAGGCTGAGGAGCGAAGGCACTATGGGCACCAATGTCATCATCAGCAAAGGCCTCCCATTTATCAAGGAGATCCAGTTGGGGCTCTTCAGTGGCCGTCCTCCGAGACAGGTATTTTGCAGGGAAGGGCATCTCATCAGGAACTTCTAGACCAGTTGGCTTAGTTGGGTCTAGACTATCGAGCACCTCCACCTTCCTAGCCTTGCCTATCGCCTTGTCAACCTGCATCTTTGCCAGCTCAAAGCCAAAGTTATACCAATCATGGCAGATGTCGCCTATGGCGTCAATGTACTGATCAGTCTTTACGTATTTGTCAATGGATAAAGCATCTGCATCAGCCATATGAGCCACCAAAGATTTCTTCAACTCTGCACGCTGAGCACGGTTATACCTGTTGATTGCCTTTAGGCGAATTTCCTCCAGCATTTGATCTTTCCACTGGATGTGATATTTGTCAACATCAGCATTTAAGACTTCAATATCCTTGCCCTTGGCAGCAAGTTCTTCTTTATCCTTCGCCCAGCTAGACTCAGATTCCTTCAGCTGCTTCTCCAATTTACTTTTGTCCCTCTTCAGCTGTTGGACATCATCAACCAGAGATGCAATTTCGGCCTCCTTCTCTTTCAGTACAAGGGCGGCGTGCTCAGCTTTGCTTTTATATGTTTTCGCCTCATTGTGCTGATCGAGAAAATTTTTCTCCATGGTGGCCAATTGTGTCGTGCAGTGCTGAAGAGCATCTATTGCCTTCTTCTCTTTTGCCACTACCGCCTCAGCTGTGGCCAATGCATCTGAAATCTTTTGGTTGCACTCTTCTTTGTAAGAGTGGTGGGAGGCAATGTAGTTGTTCACCACTCTATCAATTTCCTCCTCGCGCCGCAAGGACTCATTCCAGAGAATTTGTTGCTGCAATTTTAAGAGTTAGCTTTTGAAGGAAACTACCTTTAGGGCGACATTGAGTTTTTGAAAGGAAAATGAGGATACCTGCACAGAAGCCTGAGTGAGCCATTGCCTCAGCTGCACGTCTGTGAGCTTCTCAGCAATATCAACATCCTTCGCCGTTATTGTCTCTCTTGCCCATTGCACTCTCATGGCCTGTTTTTCCTCTTTGTCGCTACTAGTGCTCATCAGGATACTGTAGTTTAAAAGGATGTTTCGCCTTGGTTGGGGTGGTGGTATGGATGGTGTGGGAGCAGAAGGATCTATGGGTAATAAGGAGGGCGGCAGTTGGAGTGATGGAAGTAACTTCTCCTTGGTGGTCTTTTTCTCTCCTGCCTTCCCCTTACTTCTGGTGGTCCTCCTAACCTCAGATTATTTTGGGACGACAGGTGTTTTGGCCTCTACTTCTTTGGCAACTTCTTTGCCTTTGCCTTCCGCCTTAGCTTCTACCGCCACCACTATCTCTCCCTTATTCCTCAACCTCTTTGTCTTCTTCTTTGGTGGCGACGCCACAGGATCAGCCTCTACTCCCTCAACTTCCTCAATAGCTTTTTCAGACACATTCTCTTGTATTTCAGGGGGTGCTACCTCCTGAACTTCATCATCTGAAATCACAAGTTTGTCAAGTCCAGCTAAAAATCTTTGCAAATTTTCATCATCACTTGAAAGGAGTGGATCTCGCTCACCTCCTTTCTCAGCTGGCACCTCTATTTGGTGGCTGGAGGCGTCATCTACGGACATTTCATGTTCTCGCCCCACAGTGGTGTCAATGATCTCTCCATCCTCCTCGCCACCAGCAATTTTAATAATTTGACCAGAGGCTCTTTTCCTCTTCTTTTGTACAAGGGCAGTTAAATCAGCACTTTTGGCCTCGCTCTCACTACTCCCAGTAACAGTGGGAGACACCTCCTGAGGTCGTCCCTTTAGAATTCTTGCCAGAGGAGAGCCTCGTCTTAGAGGAGCAGCTTCCTAATTTGTCACTGTTGCCTCCTGCAATGAGGATGACGCCCCCATTTCTTGAGCAGCTGAGGAGGTTGCCACCTCCTCCATTCCTTCAGCTTGAGGAGTGGCGACACCCTGAAGTTCTGATGGCGCCCCAGATGAAGTTCCATCCCCATCGCCAAGCACTTCCTCTGCCACTCTCTTGGCAGTAGGGCCATAGAGATGGATAACCCTTTTGAGGATCTTTGGCATGCCTACAACACAAGATACATAAAGAATCATCAAATCATAGTTTCAAAACATCAACATGTCAAGACAGTTATTCAAGGCAGTTTTATGTTCCTACGAGGATGGGTTCTTCTTGCAATTCCATAGTATTCAATATTGTCCAAAGTAACTACTTTGGACCAGTCATCAAGGGATTTCTTCCCTTCGCTTTGAAACGTGTCTCGAAGTGCTCTCTCTCTGAATTCAGGTAGGATCTCATTTGGGTGGTCGGCATGGTCACCACCTCCTGTTGCTGGGTATTCACACCCCACTGCCTATTGCTCACAAGGACAAATTGCACTTTCCAGAAATGTACAATGCTCCTAGTTTTCACCACTCCATATTTCACCTCCTTCTTGCCCTTAATATTCAGACTGAAGGCATAATAACCCGTCGCCATCCCTGTCTTTGAGTCTTTGACTGGCCCTAATTGAAACATCCAGTACCACACCTACAGAGATGGCTCATATCCCAACTGACCACACTTGATGATATATGCCACGAGAATAGTGTAAGTGTTAGGCGTCAGCTGGCCTGGCAGCAGGTTGTGCAAGTTCAGTATGCTTTGAATGAAAGGATGAAGTGGCAGTCTTGGTCCTCCTCTCAGTGATTCGAAATGTATAGAGATAATGTTTGCCAGATCCACATCCACAACAGTATTGCTTGGGCTGGAGAGAACATATTGATAGTCGGCTAGCAGTGGGAAAGCTTCATTGAAATCTTCTATATCACCGGCAGTGAGCATAGATATAGCCTCGGTGATATAAGCGGCAGACGTATCAAAACTCGATGATCGTGTGGCATTCCTCACAGTGGCCATCACTAATGAGTGAGTGTCAATCAAAATTCGATTTTAATGTCTGCCCTAATTGTTCGTTTTCTTTTCAGAATGAATAGACGAAATTGAAGCAGAGAGAAATAGAAAAATTGAAGGGGTATTTACCTTTGGAGCTCGACATCTGGAAAGACGGAAGATTGTTGCCTGAAATCGTCTCTAATTCGCCCAGAAATCGCCTCTCGTATCGCTCTGATGGTCTTACTTAGGGTTTGAGAATTTCTAAAATCACGTGAGGGAGATGAAGCATCGGGTTGGGTTTTATTATGAAGAGGATGATGGGACATCCGTTAAATTAGCGGGAAATCAATTTGAAAGCCCAACAGACTTCAGGCCCACTGCATTTAATTCGATCCAAGTCAGGTCCATTTCTCTTCCACAGCATTTTGTTTGAATTAACGCCAAGACGGCGTCGTTTTAAATTGGGGGAAGGCCTGACGCCACAAGTCATTTTTAAAACCTAACGCCATGGCACATTTATGGCACTGATGCCAAGCTTTGACTTTTTGACTTGACGCCATGGTGTGATTTCACTGTTTTGAGCTTCCTATAGCTTCCTGTGTTGTTTGTTTTAGGTTGTTTCCTTTATTTGTTTCTTTTTAGTTTATTTATTTTAGTTTGTTTTTTCTGATTTAGCCTACTTAGACTTGTGTTCTCATGACTATTTTGCATTCTATCCTTTTGCATTTGTTCTTCTCTTAGTTTTGATTAAGTCAGTTACGCTTACGACCATGTTCAAGCTATGAAGTAGAGAGTGATACACTTCACCTTCGCCATGGTAAGTTAGTCTTGATATCTTGTAAGGATTGAGCCTTTCTACTTCTAAGCTTTTTGGGTGCTAAATCTTATTCCTCACAAAATTTTTGCTCATCCTGAGTCTCTGCTTCTATATAAAATCTCATGTGTTTTTGTTAAAGGTGAGAACGTCATCTTAAGCATCATTTAGCATGTACTTTACTTTTGGTTATGCCATGGACATGAGGTTAGGCATTTATTGAAAATTTGAGCCTCTACCATTCTTTCTTCTAAACACAATTTCCTTATCTAGACCCATTTGAGCCTGATTGAAGAAAATCATTCTTTGTTCAACTACAAAATTTACCAACACTCAAGTTGGGGGGTGAGATTGAAGCTGCAAAAGGTAGAAGAGGTAGAAGATGGCTCATGGCGCCGGACTAGGAAGGACCTGCCTAAGACATTAAGAGACCTTGGTAAATCCTACAAAAGGGGTAAAACAAAGTCCCCACACTTTTTAAAAAGAAAAGGATTTGTTCCATAAAAGGAAAAATTGAAGAACATTACTTTGTGGTCTAAGGAAGAAACAAATGGTGGTCAGAATAAAAGTTTAAGAGGAAGAAATCCTCTATCTTCATCACCGCCACAGTTCAAGAAATAATGGCAGGATAGGACCCTTCGCCATGAGGTCAAAAGGTGTTATAAGAAGGGAAATAATTGTTTTTCAAGAGTTATACTCAGTTTAATGTGCCTGAGTTCCATTGAGACATTTGAACCAAACCCAAAACACATCACTTCCCTTACATTATAAGCTTAGAAAGTCCTGCTGATCCTTGGCATAGTCATTGGTATTGTATAAACTGCTAATTGCTTGTTCTCATGCTTTAATTTCCTGTCTATGAGATTATCCGCATTTAAATGAGCTCCCTTGATTGAGTAATGAAGGTGTGTGGAATATTAGTGTTCCTTTGCATAACTTCCACCACGCACCACCAGAGTGTTCTTTGAGAATAATGTACCGATGTTTCAGAGAGCGTTATCAAGACCATGTGAGAGGACTGACTAACCTTTGTGAAATGAAGTGTTACTGCCCAATGACACGGAGCTTGAACCTCTGAAGATCGTAACACTGGTATATCATTGTACTCTTGAGATTTACATCTGTATTTTGGTGTGATTTGTATAGTTATCATGAATTCATTTGTACTAGGTAGCTTATCTTTTTCTCTCTGATCTTTCACTCTGATTTATACCGTCTACATTCCATCCATATCTTTGCTCGAGGACTAGCAAAGAGCCAAGTTGGGGGGAGTTGATGCAGCCGTGAAATGGCTACATTACCTTATCCATTACTATTGCTAAGTCCCTTGTTTTATTCTATTATGGTGTGATCTATGCCTTTTTTCTAGTATTTCTCAGGATTTACATCATTTGGAGGAATCTAGGTAAGATGACGCCATCACTAGAGCAAAGGGTGGAAAAGCAGCTTAAGTTAGGACATGGCGCCATCCACTTTCTTGAAGGTTGATCCTGAAGACAAGATTTCCAACATGTCTTAAATGACCTTTTAAGATGGCCCAGCAAGTATGAAGTCCAGAGGAGTTCTGAATCTATCTATCTGTTCAACTGGCACCATGAAGCTTTCTAGCTCTACTGAAGCATGGCGACAATCTCTCTTAACTTAAGATTCAAGAACTCAACTTTGACATCTCCGGTATCTTTTGCCCTTATTCAATATGATTTAACATTCTGTGGGGCCATAACTCCCATTCAACAAAGGAGATGCTCTGGAGAGGAACCTGACGCCACGGAGCTGATTGGTCTCGCCAAGCCGTGGCACCACCTAGTCCTAACTCACTATCCAAGAATTAAATAATGATGATCCGAGTTCCAATCATGTTCATTTGATCCATTGAAGCTATCCATGTAGTCAAATCATCCATCGGATCTCTTTTACTTCCTGGAGGAAGAGCCGTCGCCCCAACTTCAATGGCGCTGATATCAACTTCCACAGCAATGGCAACAATCAGCCTTATCTCCTTATCCATGCTTCACACATGAAGTCCTGATTGATCCAAGGTCTTATTTGATGATTAGAAGATGATCCATGATGTCCTATCTGATGTTAGAGACGTCCTTCTCAAGATAGAAGACCTTGAAGCCATGGTGATGTTCAGCTACTGAGAGATCATGACGAGGCTTATTTATGCTTAACCTCACAAAGGGTTGACACCACAGCTACCTGTCGCCCCGCCTTGCTGACCTGGTCAAGCTATTGCATTCCAGTTCCGGATTCTCCAAATTTCCTCCACTTTTCAAGGCTACTTTCAGGGGATCTTTTGGTGGAGCTGATGCACGAATTTCTCAGAGGATAAGGATGAACCTAGACGTGATATCACCTCCTTGGAAGTCTATAAATAGCGATCAAGCTGCAGTACTTCATTTTATCAAACTCCCGCACGAGTACTCGAATCTACGCACTTGCCAAGACATCCTATGAGAGAGGGCTGAACAGAGTGGTAGAGGCTGTTTTAGTAGGAGTTGATCTATACTCGTTTAAACCATTGTGACAGAGTAGAGCAGAGTGTGTAAATGATCCTTTGATCATCTTGAACTTCATGTTCATCCTTTTTAATACAAGCTTTTAATTCTCGCAATTTACAAACATTCTTTACTTTTCATTCTCTTGAAAGGATTGCAAACATATCCCTTCATAGCCGTGGATATCATCTGATCAACTCCAAAGTTAATTCTGCGGAAGTCAGTTAGCGATCTTAAGGATTGAATCCTGCCTTACTGCTGACTCATAGCACTTGAGTTGGTTATCAAGTGGTACTTGTTGCGGAGGAATTGCACTTGAGAATTGCACTTACATTTTTATCATTTAAGTTTCGAAGCTTTTACTTTTTGCACACAATCCATTTTAATTAATCACTTCACTGAACTAAAGGTCACGGAATTGGTAAACATTGTTACGGATAATTCTCTGTGGTTCGATATCTTTTATTACTACCAACGAAGGCAGTACGCTTGCTGCATTGCGATCTCGTTCGGTCACCTTCCACCTCCATCTTTTCATGCATTGTCGTTCTTTCATAGACCTTCCTTGATACCTCTCTCTTTTGCAGTTCATGCTCTGCTTAGTCATATTATTATTGTTGTCCACTCGCATGCTTTCTTTGTGAGTTGAGTTATATTTACAGTTGGCCTATTCTTTTCTGATAATCATGATGTTTATCCGTGATGACTTGCCGGGCCTTCGTTGTTCTTTTCTTTGAGAGTGGACTTAGAGGTATCATGTGAGTGTTGATGAGGTGGATGAGGTTATGATTTATTCAAGCCTGAGGGATATGTCTCCTTCGGGGGTCGACTTCGGCCACACGGGTTACCATGTGTCGCAACGTCCTTAGGTCTTGACGTTGATCTGGACGGAGTCTGCCATGGGGGGCTATTCTGGTCGCCATACTGATTTACACTCATGGTCAGACGGGACATCCCATGTTTCGCGCATGAGCTGACATTTTTGGTAGACTTGGTCTACCTTAGTATTTTCATTTAGTGGTGGACTACGGGTGCCACCGATGGAGTTTGTAGTAGACATAGGGTACTACCTTAGTATTTGTATGAGGTAGACTACGGGTGCTACCGTGAGGTTATTCTTGTACGTGGTGAGACGTACTGGTTCTTTGGAGTTTATGTATGGTAACACGAGACATACACTTGTTCGAGGATTCAGGATATGAGTGTCATATTGGACTAGTTTTCCGCTTTGTTGTTATTTTTACTTTCTCATATCATGTGTCC
Source organism: Dionaea muscipula (assembly GCA_028571145.1). Taxonomy (NCBI): domain Eukaryota; kingdom Viridiplantae; phylum Streptophyta; class Magnoliopsida; order Caryophyllales; family Droseraceae; genus Dionaea; species Dionaea muscipula. Next base: position 9,130 of record JAOWBR010169025.1, read on the forward strand.
TCCAGATTATTTAGGTTGAGATACTATGTTTTTTTTTTCATGACAGCTAGTATTTGGTTATGTCTCCTATTGATGCATCTTTTGCTGTCATGAGTTTCTTCATATAGTTCCATGAGTTGTAGCCTATACTAGTGGTGGGTGGTCCCCTCCTGTTGTTACCCTAGTTCCTCCGTCCCGCGGGTTAAGGTACTAGGGCAGATATCTTACGTTTGACTTGGACCACTCCCACACCCTCATGGAACCCTGTTATTGATTATTCTTCATAGCATGACTTGTTATTCTTTTAACCCTCTGTACACCCCAATTGAACGGTTTTACAGGTAAATGATTGAGAGCTAGGAGGATGCAGCGGGGAGACGGACTCGCGGCCACTTCGGATATGATCAGATCTTGTTCTAGTACTTCATATAGTTGATTGGTTATGAAGTTGATTTTATGTTTCATTTTCTGCATGATTGATGTATTAGAGATTCAGTTCTGCCATTTGGTTTTGGAGGGGCAGTTGGACTTTTTTAGCAATTGCCTTAGTTCCACCCTAATTTCACTCTGATGATTGATGGTAGATTTTTCTCTTGATTTTGGTCCAGTTCTTAACCCCTTAATTGCATGATAGACTTTGATTAATAGTTGGACCATTTGGGTTTAGGCTTGTGCGGGTCGTGGTAAGGGTCCACGAGTCGTACGTCGGTCCACCCAGGGTTAGGTGTGACATTTGTAGGTATCAGAGACAGGTTTAGTTTAATATTTTTGGGGATTAGACTAGACCTTGTGTGTGATGTGAAAGTTGTGTTTTGATTTTGGGTTTGTTAGAAAGAGGCCCGTCTCCCGACATCCATCAGAGGTACGTCCTTCTTGATGTTTAGATTTCCATTTTAGTTGTTTTTATTTCGTGTTCTGTGATTTGTCAGACATGATGAAGAAGATCCGTAGAGTTCAGGCCAAGGGACCCAGGCCTAGAGATACGTATCAGTACGAGGTTGTTCCCATAGAGCCTACCTACGACCGGGTGACCAGGATATTCACATGGAGACCTTCACCGGAGGAGTACGAGCAATTTCGACTCTTCCAGAGTATCATACTAGAGGAGTGGGAGATTTTTCAGTGGTGTCAGCAGTTTCTGATCAGCGCACCACCAGACGACCAGCAGGAGATGATAAGACTTCTAGAGGGAGTGGATCTAGTGGACCCACATCGGACAGTCTCTTCGAATGGATCAGTCGCACCACAGGGTGGTGAGTCTTCGCACCGTGGATATCGAGGTACTTTGATTGTAGTACTTGTTGATTTAGCCTTCGTTTGGAGCACATCTGGTGCGCGTCTAGTTTTGCGTCTGATTGCTTTGAGTTAGTGTAGCATTTCATGTTAGTATAGCCCAGGAGTTTGTATTGCTTGACCTGTTCAAGGGCGAGGGAACCCACGGTTGATTCATTGTGGTGTTTGTTCCTGTTGGATGATGGGTGTGTGTTTGAGGGACTTCTTAAAGAGATTTATCTCTGAGTAGTGCTGACTGCGGACGTAGGCAGGCGAGGTGACGGGCGGGGCAAAGTCGCCCGTTATACCGCTTGTTGAAGTCAGCAGGAAGCGCAGGGGTACAGATTTTGGTAGGTGATTTCACAGGTGACTTGCCCCACCTGTTGAGTCATCCGTCACTATCTGCCGGTTGAAGCACGGTCGTGAGATTCGGAATGGCTAGAGGATTTATAAAAGATTCGTGTCTTTCCATGGGTTAGGTGGATCGTCAGATCTCTCTCGTGAGTGGTTGAGGTGTCATTGTCGATTGGTTCGTATGCGGAATGCCTTACTGAGGTGTGGTTAGCTTGTTCGTGGGTGTAGCCAAATGTGCTACGCCGGACGGGGGGATTGGCTCTTGATTTGAGATATAGATGATGAGGAGTACGTAGCATCTGATCAAATTGATGAGGTCTTTCGGAACTTTGGTTGAGTGGCACCATGTGTGTCATGCTTGTGCGGTGACAGTCTGTGGGCAAGCCCCACCAGGTGTTTTAGATGTTTCAGATGTGATCGGGCTCAGTGTGATTGAGGAAATGGATTGACTAGCAAGGTATGAGGCCGAGCTAGATTGTCGAGGCGAGGAGTGACCCTTGCATTGACCGATGGTCCTTTGGTTGAGTTGCACGTCGCTCAACGTGCATGTGTGTGGAGAGAGCTGACCTGGGTCTCTCTGCGCTTAGACCCCGAGGGTAGATCCTCAGGGCCCCACAGCGGCCTGGGGGCTGAGTCCCGGAGCTTTCCTCTGGGGAGAGCTCGTTTTCTGTGGTTTTCGATTGATTTGTAGGGGTGGAGTCGCCACCTAGTTTACTTGTGGAAATTAGGAAAGATAAGGCCCAATTCTATCTAGCAAAAGGTATCGGCGACCATGATACTAGAAAGAAAAGGAAGGACAAGG
>JAOWBR010169036.1:0-11533 GCA_028571145.1 Dionaea muscipula
GGGTTTTATAAAATAACTCAACCAAGCTTAAAATCAAGACGGTTTATTAAAAACCAAGACGGGCTTTCACACTGTTGCTCGCCATTGGAGGTGTCACTGCCCGCCACTAGAGCCGCTGCTCGCCGAGGAAGCTGCTCGTCGTGGTGCAACGGCTCACCAAGGTTCACCGATCGGGAAGGTTTCACTACTCGCCAAAGAAGATGACCATGCTCGCTGCTCAGTGAAAGGAAGAGCTGCCCGTTACTCGCCTCCATGCTCGCTGCTCGGTGAAGGGGAGAGCTGCTCGCCATCATCTTCGCTGCTCGCTGGCCGCCACCGGGCACCACTACCCGCCAGGGAGTCACTGCTCGCCGAGGTGTGCCACTGCTCGCCACCGGACACCACTGCCCGCCGGGGACTCGATCCTCGTCGCGCCCACACCAGCTTCACTGGCTGCGAGCACCTTCACGTGCATGGAGGTTCGCTCATGCTGCTCACCTAGGGGTTGTTGTATAGCTCCAGAGGTGGCGGCTCGCTCGTGGACATGAAGTCCCATGACCATGCATGGCTTTGCATGGCCATGCAAGAGTGGTTCATCCAACGGCTATCCTTCGGGCAACCTCGCCATTATTCGTGAGGTCTCCATTTGTCCATGTCACCTGTCCACGCGTCCGAAGCGGGTCCCTATTTCTTCCACGTGGCGTGATATGTGAGGCCCACGTGGCCGGTATTTTTTTAATATAACAGTGTTGATTTGATTTTATGAGATTTTATTGTTCCGACCGGGGGGGTCGTGATAATTATCATGTTTTCACGCATAGTATGGACTTTTCAGGCTTATAGCCTTTGGCAGTTTTATGGACTATGGACTATTCAGGCTTATAGCCTTTGGCGGTTTTTATGGACTCGTGATATGGATTTGACAAGTCCTTGGAGTTCTTCCCTTTGGGGAAACCAATGCCACCTTCGGGTGTCACAACGTCTTTACGTCTTCCTATTCGCGGCAGGAGGACTAGGACGGTCTCGCTTGATGTTGCATGTTCGCGGGGCCATACCAGAATGCACGTTAAGTTTGGGTTTCAGAGATCCCTATGGCTTGTGAACTTTTATATGGAAAATTTCATCCATTATCATTCATGTCTATCTTTGGGAGAGACGTCTCCGTCGAATTCAATAATTATTGTATATCTATCTATATCCATTTCAATTATGATCTATGAGTTTTTGAAAGGTTTCTCTTGGTTTCTCAGGTGACGAGACATTTTTGTTTGTGGGTTTTCTGTTGACTTATATGATTTATATGATCTCGGTTACGGATCTTTTACTGATTTATGAGATTTATACGATGGGATTTTCTTGGGATTTGTGATGATTTCAGGAATTATGATATTTCGGTTTTATGGTCGTTGTACGGACCTTGTGGATCTCATGGCTAGATTTGTATTTTAATGCATGACTGATGTTTACGATTGGAAGCATTTTGTATGGTTTTGTACTTTATCTCACGAATGGGTTTTAATACGGTTAAAGGTTTATGGTTTAAGACTATCACATGTTGGTTTGCCATGTTTTCATGTCATTTATCTTTCTATCTCTATTTCATCTCACCAGCTAGTGATGGTTGACGGATATTACCCCTGTTTATTTTGGCAGGAGTCATCTTCCGGTGTCAGCACGGTTGCTGTGGACAGACGATGCTGCCTTTAGGATTTCCATTCTTTCTTCTAGTTTTGCTTCCGCATTTATTATTCTAGACATTTCGTTATTTCTTGTGAAGACAAACTTGAACCATTGTTGTATTCTCTTAGTGTTGATGTTCGTTTCATGAGTTTGATTGATTCCTGTTGAGGAATGGTTTTATATTTTAGCTATTTGGATGGCTTGGGTTGATTACTCCCTTTTAGTGGATCATTTTATCTCTTTAGTTGTGGTTCCTTTGGCTTCAATGACCCGTGGATTGCTCCATGGGTTATTGCCGGTATCACCCGGTTTTGGGTGTTACACCAACTTTTCCCCTTATCAGAAACTTGAGCATTAAATGATATGGGGAAATAGCTTCTCTCATCTTGATAATCGTGGGCCGACCGAGAATGGTGTTATAAGCTGAGCGGAGATCAACCACAAGCCACTTTACATCCAACGTGGTTCACACCTCTGTGTCTCCCATAGTCAGTGGAAGAGTGATTTTTCCCATCGCTCTGATAGAATGCCCTGTGAAGCCAGAGAGTGGAGTTGAAACAGGAGAGAGTACATCAGGCCTCAGGTCAAGCGCCTCCATCAAACGCTTATAGACATCGAAATAGAGGATATCCGCCGAACTGCCGCTATATACCAAAATCTTCTGAAGGACGACATGTTTAATCATATCAGTCACTAGGATTGCATCTTGATGCGGGTACTTCACCTCTGCCTCGTCCTCCTTGGTGAATGTCAACGGCACATCCTGTGGGTCTATGATCTCCCTGGAGCTGCTAGCAATGGAATCCACCCGCTCACCTCGGGCGTTCCTCTTCCTCCCTCTATTGCTATATATCACCGCCGCTCGATGTGCCCCTATGAATAACGTTGATGACCACCGCATTCTTCTCGCTAATCCTAGGCCTCTTGGTTGCAGGATTCGGGCTCTTACTGCGGTCTCTCTTACCCTGAAGATGGGGTTTGCAGTTGTCTGTCGGAGGTCGTCTAAGTTGTTGGTTCTCTGGTTGGTTCTTGGCGTCCCTTCGGCTCTTGAGTACCCGACACTCCTTAGTTGAATGACCAAGGACCTTATGGTAGGTGCACCATCGAGCAGGTCTTATCTATGTGTCTGGTGGGGGCAATACCTGGACCGGTGCTACAGTCCTGAGAGGCAGAGGGTTCTGAGGAATAGAGACTCTGGTCTCATTCCCTACCCAACGCGGGATCTCCTTCTTCGGAGCATCAAATCTTCGAGGTCTGAAGTTGCGTCGAAACGACTTCCTCTCCCGGCGGTTGTACCTCTCTGGGTCTTCATGTACAACCTCCTTCTTTGACTCCTTGCCTCTAGAAGATGAGGAATCAAACACAGCCCTAGCTTTGTTCTAGTTCTTAAGTGTCATGTAGCTGCAGGCCGGCTCGTTACAGTAGCTCTCCAAATTCCCTCGGTGGCCTAAGAATCAGGTCGTCCGAGAAGGCACCAGGGCGCAATCCCATCGTGATGGAAATCGACGCCACTTCCCCACTAAATTCGGGAATCTGGATATACACTCTGTTAAAATGAGACATAAAGTCTCTCAACGGCTCATTGGCTCGCAATTTGATGGAGAACAAACTAGGAGCGGCTCTGGTGAAGGTGTTGGAGCTAGAAAACTGTCCCACGAAGGCCTCCCTCAGCTGAGAGAATCGTGAGATCAATCGCAGAGCAAAAGATGCGTACCACTATCTGGCTTCACCTTTGAATGTGTCGGGGAATGCCCTGCACATGATGGCGTCCTCCACATTGAACAATTGCATCTTAATCTCAAAGTTGTTCACGTGATCCTCCGAATTTGTGGAACCATCATACTGATCGAATTAGGGCATCCTAAAGGAAGAAGGAAACGGGACATCGTGAACCTCCCGAGTGAAAGGACCAGATGCAGAACACAATGATGCAACTACTGCCTTCTACCTGACCAGAGTTTCCATGGCGGTGTAGGATTGACCTTCCGCCTCACTATCACAATCTCTTGCCGGGGAAACATGCTCTCTGCGGTGATGGTGAGTGTTGGCCTGCCCATGCAGGTGAATGATAGGTCGTGTGTCAAGCTGAAACTGATTGGGGATTGATCCCGGAATAAACTTACCTCTATCCTCCCTCGTCAGAGGGGGACGAGCTCCCGATGCAACAGGGGCGTGCACATTAGCAGTGGCGGGGGTAGGTGATGGCAGAGGTAACCTTCTCTGCATCTCTACCAAGAACCGGTCCATCATCGCACCCGTCATCCGGGTGACTTCCTCTCGGGTGATGGGGCTAGGGTCATTTAATTGTGTTTGGGCTAATAGCTGATATGAAGATCATCTGACATCAACAGCCCGATCATTAGAATGAGAAGGGGAGGGAGTCTTGTTGGGTGATCGAGGGGGGTCGCCGGTACTTTTACCGGGGGTCTTCAGATCCAAGGTCATGACTTCTAATCTTTTTCCCATAGACGGCGCTAAATGTTGCACCTAGAAAATCCCAGGGGCAAACACCAAAGTCTCGACAGTCGGGTCCAACAAGTCCGGTCACCAAAAGATCCGGCTGAATCGAGAGAGGAGTGTAAATCTTTGAAAAAAGAGGCTCTGAAGACCTGAAATGGACTAACAAACTCGTCAGAGGGAACCCCGAAGTGTGAGCTCGGGAAAACCGCTTCAATGCTTAAGTCACCACGTGAAAGAGAAGTGGGAAAGCTCCCTAGCAAGTGGATCGGGCAAGCTAACCGGGCAGACTTTGCCGGGCAGAAATACCGGGCAGAGCAGTCCGGGCAGAATGTCTAGGCAGGGTGATCCGGGCAGGGCTCCGAGTAAATCTGCTAGGAAGAGAGAGAAAGTATTTAATGCAAGAGAGAGAGTATGTACCTTGGTAGGTGGGGTGAGGGGGTATTTATAGGGGTTAGAAAGCTTTGAAATTACCAAAATACCCCTGAACAACAGTGCAGGCCGAGCAAGGACTGTCGGGCAGGGATTGTCAGGCATATGGTCCGGGCAGCCGTCCGGGCATATGCCTCCGGGCAGACGCCCGGGCAGGTGGCTCCGGGCAGACGTCCAGGCAGGTGCATCCGGGTAGCCGTCCTGGCAGGTGGCTCCGGGCAAACGTCCAGGCGGGTGCATCCGGGCAGGTGTTCCGGGCAAACATCCGGGTGAGCTAAAGACCCGTCTTGTGCACTCCAGTCTAGTTTGATCCCCTTGTACACATGTCGAGGGGAAAATATCCTTACATCAAAACCGTAGTGAACTATCACAATAGTTTTAATAAAATCGTAGTATACTACCATTTTTTAAAAAAAAATTAAAAAATACAAAAATCAAGCACATAACTGTCAAAGAAGTGTGTCTGAAGCATGCCTCTTTCTATTTAGTGATTGTAAAACTTAAATTTGTTAAAATTTTAAGGGAGATTTTATTTTCCCCATAAGAAATATTCACGTCATCATATTTATGAATGTATGAAAATATCGTCGTGTAAAATGAATGAAAAAGACATTGTTATTATCACTTTTCAGATTTCATCAAATATTCGCTCCACTATTCACGGCACTAACCCATTTTTTCTCTCTCTCCACATCAAATTAACTTTATTTAAAACACTCAACTCCCTATACTTCCTCTCTCCTCAAATCATTCCAAACAGATCCTCCATCTTCCTAAAACCTTAGTCTTCCCTTCTCAATAGGGTGAACACTAGAAAGAAAGACACTACCCATACCAGCAATGCGGCAGAGCCTGATCCAATGAAGGGAAGTGGTACTATTCCTGAGCCAGTTCCTCTGCAGATTGTGAAGCCCATTTCACCCAAGACCACAACGAAGCAAAGCCCCAAATCTACCGAGGGCAAGTCAACCAAAGGGTAGAGACAGTTTGAGGAGCATATCACCAGCTCAGATTCAGACCCAAAGTTGCATACTTTGAAAAGAAAGAGGAAGACCACAAAAAAAACCGAAGAAAAAGGGGAAGAGAAAGCCACTGAGAGCCCTTCTACAAAAACCCCTGAAAAACCTTGAGCCGATCCTTTGACCTCTGACAACCCAATTGAACAACCCCAAAAGAATCCACAAACCAACCAAGAAGCCACAAAAGAACTTGAGGGAGATCGGGTACAGAGAAAGGAACCCACAGCAGAGAATGTTACCGAGGGGGAAGCAGAACAAGCCAAGGAACAAGAGGAGGATGAGCCAGTGAAAGACCAAGAACAAACCACGGAACAGCCTGATTCACCACCACCAAATAAAAGAAGGGCCACCAAAACAGGGGGAATGACCAAGCTTGAAGCCATAAAAAAGAAGCTCGCACCCAAAACAAAATCCACCAAAGGCAAGGGATCATCTAACACATACCCCACCCGAAAGGTTATCAAGGGTAAACTCCTGCCTTTAACCATTTTATAATAGCAAGGCTTTCAATCTTTCCTGGATAAGATAGAAGTCCAAGGGTGGACATTGCTATTTTTTTAAACTGAAAAATACCATCAAGAGGAATTCTTGGAGTTTTATGAAAACTGTTACATTATGAAAGATGTTATGAAAAGTTTGGTGGGGGAAAAGGCTATAAAATTTAGAGTTTATGAGCTTGGGCAGATTCTTGGTGTGCCTGCACCTATAGGAGGATTTGATGAACATGCTAAAGGTGGATGGCCTACATTATCGGACGGGATGCCATTGGAGATAACCCAAACTATCGCTGGAATTCCAAACTTAGAAAGGCCTAAACAGGTGAAGAAAAATGATATATCTGGGGAGTTCAAGCAATTATTTGTGATGATCCAAAGGAACATAGTACCCAGAAAAGAGAGAAGAGATGAGGCTAGCTATCTGGATTTAATGCTTATGTATTACTTATATAGAGGACAACCAATAAATCTTCCAGCCCTCATTATTTAACACGTGAAGAGAGTGATTGATGCAGAGAAGGGAACACACTCCTTACCCTATGGATTTTTGCCGATAAAAGTGTTTAAGTATTTTGGAGTGAAGCCTGAGGCGGGATCTTCTCCCAAAGATGCTGATTGGATTGACCTGCAACACTAAAAAGATTCAGAAAAAGCACAACCTGCACAGGGAACGTAGCAGGGAACAGCAGGGACTGCCAAACTCATGAGACAGATTGGAGCTCTCACGCACGCCTTAAATGCTAAGAGGAGAATTGTGTCGTGGAAAGAATGCTCATGGCATATCGGTTCAAGCATATCCAGGTAGTCCACAAGAAGCTATTTCTAAACCATACTATTATTGGCTAGTGCTTTGATGAACTTACCAAGAGAGTGATCTCTATTAGCACTTCAGTAGAGGACCTCACTACGAAGCTTGATACCCTTGCTGAGCAACCCTAACAACCAGCCGGTCCCTCACCACCAGCCAGTCCTTCCTCATCCTCAGACAATCCATAGATTTTTCATGATTCATTGAAACATTCTCATGCTACTATCCAGTTCACTTTCTAGTTCTGCTATTGCTATCTTCTGCTGCTGCTTATTTTGCTACTTGCTACTATGGTGAAACTTGTGACTTTGTTTTTCTTATGCTATGATTTTGTTGACTATTGATGATGGATGGCACATATCCAAAGATTTAGCTTTGGATTATCTTGAATGCATTTTTTTCAAGTATTTAACCCTTGGAGGTACTGACCGATTTAAGTGTCTATGCATTATCACTTTGCTTATGTGCTTAATTATCTCTATTTGCTTCTATTATTGATGATGCCAAAAGGGGGAAGTAATGTTAATATGTGTTTACTTTATTTTAGTTCATTTCTAGGAAAAACTTCAAAATTTTCGTTTTCTAACCTTTGCTAACAAGGATGAGTTTAGTTTGTTATGCTCTTTATCTGCAAGATTGCTCTTGATCAAAGAATTTGGTAAGTACTTGTCTCTTCTCGATTGATGTTTACATTGATGTTGTTTGAGATTTCGTGTTTCTAAGCATGTTCCTGGATTATAAATTCATTTTATCATGGCTCTCATGTTTCTGATCATGATCCTGAGCCCTTGATCTATGAGTTGTGGTTCATGCATGAAACTGATTTAATCAGTGACATTGATTCTTAAAATTTGCCTTACATGCTTCATGACTAGTGAGTACACGCTCTTGAATGAATTTGATTGATCCGTGAAGTTCATGCTAGTGTATGAGTTTGATTCATGTGAATCTAGAGATTGTCTGCAAGAACATCCACCTACTCCATGGACCCGATTGCATGATTAGTATATCACATTTAACATTTTGTTTGTCATCATCAAGAGGGAATTTATTGACTTGATTTTATTATGTGATGATTTAAAAAAAATATTTTAATGTGTATATGTATGAGCAACTTGATTGAATGTGGTGATCGGTTGATGTTATTGATGGGAATGAATGTAAACGACCATACTTCATGTTTAATGGTTGAGCCACACGTAACAGGATATGGAACAGTCACTGCTATGATTCTAGCTGACCACAATGTGATGATGTTTGAGCCACATGGAACAAGGTAAGGAACATGACGTGCTATTTGGCTGGACTATTATCATGGATTATCCGAGATCTAATTAAATGGGTAAATTGATTTTCTCAACTATATTTTAAATCTAATTAAGTGGATTATTTTTTCAAGAATAAATTAACTTATTTTAAGGTGATTTATTCTAAACTATTTCCACTTAAAATAGATTTTTACATAACAAGAAAATATATTACTTGATCTTATCTCATTGATAACAAATCTTATTTTTATCTTCATAGATTTTAAGTTATTTTGTTAATGTTAAGGGGATAATATTAGATTGGAACTATTTCACTTTGACTCATTCAAAAGGCTAAAAATAGCAAATGAAAATAAGTTGCCCACGAAAGTAGGAATGGATATTCATCCATCAAGCTGAAGATTTTCTCTTGCCAAACAACCTGGAAGTTGTTGAAGAATGTGGGCAATCCTTTAATGAAACCGTGGAGCATTTGTGCCAGAATCCTGTCCATGACTGCGTCCATGATCAACATCATCTGGCGGGTAATTTTCTCCACTCCCTTCAAGTATAAAAGACATCAAATGGAGGGAATCCAACTTGCGCCTACAAACAAGACGAATCCTAGTGTGAGCTATACCATTCGATCTACTCTGTGTAAGGATTCATTTGAGTCTATTGTGAAGAGAAGAGAGAGGCCACAAGCTACTGGAGATCATCGAAGAAGAAGACTACTGCTGGAACCGTGAAGACCCGAGTTCCTAATCCTGTTCTAGCTGCACACTTTTGGTACTATTGTCCCTATTCGCTTACTATTGAAGCATTGTAAGGGATTCTTGTTCATGATTACTTTCAGTGAATTTCACTTCACTCTAGAGGTAGGGTGAAGGGGAGCAATAGACGGAGTAGCCTATTAGGGTTAGACTTGATTTGAGTCTAAAGGTTAGGGGTTACGACCTGTTGTAAGTGTAATCCAACTTTGCTCGTTGATAGTGCACTGAGTTAAATCCTACTACTGAAGTGTAGGTCGTTTTTTCCTCTCCTTGAGCAAGAGAGGTTTTCACGTAAAAATCCTTGTGTGATTGTTTTGTTTCTGCACTTCATTTAATCTACAAGGTAAACTTTCTTGCACGGAACACGTCCTGGAACCTTTCTCCTAATTGCATGCTTAGTGTTTAATTAACTCTGATTTGGAACACCACTTGAAACACTAAACCATTATACTTTTAAGTTAAGTTGCTAGTTGCTTTAAATTTTTAAAACGCTCAATTCACCGTTCTCTTGAGCTAGTTGCATTACTCATCTATACTAACAGGTACGCATCTCGTTTACATGTTATCGTATATTGTATGATTCTGTGGTATGATTACATGACCCGGATTAGATCCGGTTTAAAAAATTTTAAATATTTTTTTGCTATATTCATGCTCGTAGATCCTAACAGTGGTATCATAGACTAGGGCTGTGTGATCCATGTTTTTTGTGCGTTTTGGTGATTTGTTAAAACAGCATGTGAAAACCCAATGGAAATCGAGCATGGCGTCATTGTTACTGGGAATCGATAGTCGATGCTTGGCGATGAGTATCACTGGTGCGATATGACCGCTGCTGGCAGCGACTCCAACTTAGGAGCCCGTCGTTGCTTGGCAACCCTAGATGCACACGCCACTGTTGTTGGACAGTGTGCGACGCATCGCGTGTGCTGACCGTGCAACGCGGTTGGGAGCCTGGTTGGCCGAAGGCGACGGTCGCCGCATTGGCCTGGGCTTGAGTTGTCGCACTGGTTGCAGCGGGTCTGGACCGTGGGTGGTGTGGAAACCACCGTGGACTTCCTTGGTTGTAGGCAGCTAGAGTTTTTTCCTAAACCCAAATAAGATTTGAGATATTTGCAATATTTGAAATATTTGTGAATATGGAATATTTGATATTCTAATGTTTTGTGATATTTGGTGACCTTGTGTATTTTGATATGTCATATATTTTGATATATTAATTTCATATTTTAGAATGTTTGATAAGATTTGGTTGATTTCCGTTATTAAGAATATATTCGATATATTAGACAAGCATTTGATAACCCCTTATATGATCTTGAAAAATATTTTAAAATGTGATTTTAATAATTTTTGTCAGATGATATAAGATATCAAGTGTTTGATTAAACCGAAATCAAATCAAATGAAATAAATATAAAAGAGATTATATTTATTAAAATCAAATAATATAAATATAAATTATTTATATTTATATGATTATCAAAATATCGGGCCTGTTGAATAAATCATCAAAAAGGATATAGCGGATCCATATGATTTATTTTTCATGCGGTTCAATGTACATAATTTAATTGTTAAATAATTGTACAAATGAAACGAGCATGATTTATTTTTCATACAGTTAATGTATCTTTATTTAAAGAGTCGAATATCGTACATTAAGAAACACATGATTTACTTTTCGTGCGATTAACGTACTATTTTTACGAGTTAAATAATGTACATAATTAGTCGTATGATTTATTTATCATGCAAAGTAACGTATGTAATATAAAGAGTTTAATGTACATATGTTGACATATTAATTATACAGTTTAAGTAAGAAATCACATCATATTTAAAAGTCATAGAGATGTGTATTGTTATCACCCTTTTTTGGACGAGATGACGTGGACGCATCCCGAGAGCCACTGGGGTATCGCCTTACGATCGGGAACACCTTCGCAACCCGAACACCTTCGCGATCCGGATATCTCGTGATTTGTATACCCCCCTGTTGGGGAAACACTTCGCGATTCAGAGCCTTCTTCGCTGGGGTAACACCTCGCGATCCGGAGCCTTCTTCGCTGGGATAGCACCTGCGTACATAGCGAACTCCACTTTAGAAGGGCCCGAGATAGATACCTCGGGAATACCCCTATGACGCTCAAGTTAGATATGTACTTGAATCAGAGAGTTTTCACGATCAGAAGAGCGTACTTGAATGAGAGAGCTAAGGGCTCTATTTATAGAGTTCGGAAGTGATACTCGTGAAATGACTGTATCGCCCTCACCTTTTGTTAATGAATATTTTGAAATGCCCCCGAAATATCCCTTAGGCTTGGGCCGTTTTTGTGGATTTAGGCTGAATTATCATCCGACCTATCCTTGTGCGGTAGCTTTTTGCTTCGGATGAATTCCCTTACGAGGGTCTTCGGAGAAGGTCCAAGTACATCGTAGATGTTATACCCCGGATTTTATGGCCATTTTAATGTTTATTTATGCTCATTATGATTGTTTTAGCATGTTGAGAAAATTTCATTTTTCGGTGAATAGTAATTTTCGTGAATAGTGTTTACGGTTTTTACGTAACCGTTTTACGACTTTTTGCATCGCATGTCGTATGAGCATTTTGAGCATACCGGCATGACCGGGAGGA
>JAOWBR010169058.1:0-11531 GCA_028571145.1 Dionaea muscipula
ATTATTCACCTCACTTTATTACTCATCTAACCACACTTTATTACACACCTCATTTATTACTCAATCTTCTCTCACCCCAATACAATTTATTACTCACCTCATTTTATTACTCATCTAACCTCACTTTATTACACACCTCATTTATTACTCACTTCACCCATTTTTGATCTGACGGCTGATATCCTTTCCCGCTTTTTTCCCTCATCCAATGGCTTAAAATGTCCCAAAATATTTTTTGGGGAAGAATTTAAACCTTGAGTTGTTTTGTATTATAAATTATATTCAAATTTTGTTATTTTTTTATACGATTCAGACTAGAGTAATATTGATATAATTTAATTTTAATTTTAATTTTTTTTATTTTTATTTTTCATTGTTCTTTTTTCATATAGTTGATAGTATATATTTTTAATCGATTCGAGAGAATCAAGTGTTCATCATGCACGGGTAACCCTAGTATATATATACACACACACACACACACACACCAAACATCTAATGAGGGCATCCTCATTTTAAGAAGTTGCGGACCTCTCTATTTCTCTATGAAATAGGGAGTTTTGTGATAATCTGAACCGTTATATGTATTTAAAACGTGTTTTTAATGATCCCTGCAAAAAATCAGCAAAAAAAACGATCGAGAAGGGCTTGATCTGATCACTTTTTTATGAAACTGTTGGATAAATATTTATCAAAAACTGCTTTGATGAAACCCTTTCCGATCATATTTTTGGCTGAAATTTTCCAGAGTGCCTTACAACTATGTTTAGAACACATCCAACGGTTCAGATCATCAACAAACACACAAAAAAATATGAAGTCCACATTTTAATGACTTAAGGACGCCCTCATTAGAAGCTAACTATATATATATATATATATATTAATATTATAAGAAAGGACGAGGTTTGAATTTCTCTTCGTAAAATATCTCGGGACATTTTAAGCCGTCGGATGAGGAAAAGAGTGGGAAAAGATATCAGCCATCGAATCTCTAATTTCCTAAACCCTAATAAAATCTCTAATCCATAATTTTTTTTGTGTTTTATGAGTTAATTAATATAATAATAAGATATAAGTGATTAATAAAAGATAATAAAAGATTTGATAAAGATTAAAAGATTAAAGAAACATATGATGATGATAATTTTTTTTGTAATATTAATATTTTCAATAAAAGTTTATTTATTAAATAATATGTTCAATAAAAATTATATAATATTATACTCAATTTTCTTAATTTGTTAAAGCGATCCAAATAAGACTAATATTAATATAATAATTTCAAATTTTTAATTATTTTACGATTTTTATTTTTTCAAAGAGTTGCCAACGTATATTTTTTCGTTGATTTTTAATTTGAGACAGTATAATGCTTATCGTGCCGAAGGCACGGGTAACCTCTAATATATATATAATTAGTTTCAAATAAGGATGTCCTCTTTGGAATAGTAAGAGTGAACTTTTATGGGCCATTGAATTTCGGAGATCAAAGGCTGAGATTGAATACTGTTGGTAGTGGGTGAATAGTGAGACAGTGTACTGTTCATCTGATATTGAATCCCGACCTTTGATTTGTGGATCCAATGGCCCAAAAAAGTCCACTTTACTATTAAAAAAGGATGTCCGCATTTGAAATGGATTGTAAGCTGATTTTGAATCCCGACCTTGGATTTCGGAGATCAAAGGCTGATTTTGTTGACTTCGACTATGGGTTAGTAAGCTTCTAGCTTAGGAAACTTCACATGAGAGCATGACGCCTAGCTACTAGCTTACTTCCACCTAGCTACTTGCTTCTATACCTTAGCCGTGGGGTTTGTTGGGCTGATCCTTATCTGTGTGCTACACAAAACAAAGGAAATCAGAGAAGAGAGAAAGAAGGCAGTCGAGAGAAAGAAAAAGGGAAGAGAAGAAGGAAAGAAAGAGTGAGGGAAAAAGCTTGTGATCACTAGCTTTCCTCTTATTTTCTAGTAGCTTTCTTATAGTGTGTCATTGTGAAGCTCAAGGAGGAACCAAACCCTCTTATTTCAGATTTCTAAGGTGAGGATTTTGGTCTTGGTTTGATGATTTAATGACTTTAAGCTAGTCTCTTGAGTAATAGTTAAAAGAGTATTAGTTTTCCATGCTTTTTATGGTTTTTCTACCATGTGATTTTCTGCTTTGGTTGATGTAGAAGCTGGAAAAGGACTTAGACATGTTTCTCACATGTATTTTGATATATATCAGCTTCTATGTGAAGCTTATGGATGGTAGAAAGGATTTTAAACATGTTTAAAAAGCTATGTTAAAGAGCTTAAGGAAATTCATGATTTTTCATATGGTGATTTTGTCTTTGTGATGTTGAAATCATGTAGTAATGCTTTGGACATGTCATGGTAATGTTTTGTGATGTGTCTAAGAGATTGGAATGGAGTTTGGGTTAAGTTTACATGATGTTCAAACATGTAGAAATGAGCTGTGGACGTCTACGAGGACGTCCACCAACCAGTAAAATTCAACCAGGAACACAGAGGACGTCCTCAACTGCGGGACATGGCTGTTTTGGTCTGTTCGACCATTTTTTGTTTCGAATTTGAGAAAAGTCAAAGAACGAAAGTTGTAGATCTCGATGTTAGCTGTAAGTAGCCACCCCAATCGGACATCGTATGAGAAAATTATGACTGTTTTATTAAAAGGTGTCAGGAAGGGGTATAACGGACTAATGGAAGGTCCGATAACCTTGGGGTTATATATTTTTGACCCCGAAAGTTATAAATGATCTTAGACACCTCATATAAAGTCTCTAGAGTATGTTCGAGGGTTCTTAAGAGGAATTAAGGACTTGTTTGTATGTGATTTACGTTATATAACCAATTAAGCATATTATTGAACATGTTATATATATGCTCAGAATTTGATAGCGAGCAGCAGAGGGACTCATAAGAATCTGTTTGTAGTTATATTTCAGCATGTACCACGTAAGAGTAGTATAAGGATTTCCACGGATTTCGTGAAGACCATCGGACTTTGTTTAACATATAACATGTGAACTATGTTGAGTTTGTGCATTTCATTATATGTATGATTTGCCCGTGGTTTGTTTGTCTTTCTATTACATGAGAAAGATATTGTGAGGCCTATCGTGATAGTTACCTGTTTCTCATTTACACAAGAGTAATGATATAAGGCATGTTCAGTTATCTTTCTGTGTTTATTCATTGTGTGAAAGACTTGAAAGTGATGTTGTGGCCCTTGTGGGCATACCTAGTTGCCCTTCTATTACCTTTCATTCGTAGTGGTCGTGAAGATGAGTTGGAATTAAATCCCTGGGACAATCTCTTATACAGGATGACCACGACCACCTTTTAGTGTCATAATGTCCGTAAGTTTTTTCCGCTAGCTACGGGGGACTAGGACGGTACTTCTACTGGAGGGTACATTCTTCCTGGTCGCCATGCCAAAAATGTACACCAATAGTTATACGGATCCCTTAGTTTGTAATATAAATGGCATTTTCATATTCTCATGACTATCTCTGTGGTGAATTGGGTATGTGTGTGTGATATGTATGATCCAAATATATTTTCATGTGGCCTTTCTATGATAAGGTGTGTATGTGAGATGTTTACTTCTATATGAGGTATGAACATGCTTTAATTTGGAACATCTATGACATGCTATTTTGATTTATTATCCGGTATGTTTAGTTGGTTCATGACTTGCGTGACTTGCATGATCTGGGTTGGGTTTGGGAGCAGGATGTCTACCTTCGAATTTGCGTTACCGTTGCAGCCCCCTACCCCTTGCTCAGCCATTGTATATTGGCTGACGGTGCTACACCGATACAATTTCAGGTACTCATGGGGAGACCTAGCTAGATGTCGTGGAAAGACGACGTCACGCCTCTAGGGTTGTCTTTGTTGTCATTAGACTTCCGCTGTTGTCTAAAATATTGTAAACACTGTTTACCATATTTTTGAGACAATTTTATATTGTACGACTTGATGCCCATGTGGCACGAGCCCTGCTTAGTGGGCTGGGTTATGTATGTATTACATGTCTGTTCATTACTGGCTTGTGATATATGGTAGTGTGGTTAAGTTGTTGTTTGTAACTAGAATCATAGACTTCAATGACCCGTAGACCCATTCAATGGATTATCACCGGTTTCACCCCGTCCGGGGTGGGGTGTTACATTTTCCCCTTACATTCCAATTAAAAAGGAAAAAGTATATCCCTGCAGGTTACAGCTACGTATTCACTACTCCTGCAAAAGAAATACATCAGCGATCATGATTGATACCCAGCTTAAGCTTATACCATTCCATCTTCTTTAGTTAGCTTGTCCCCTAGTTTTGAGATGACTTAGACGATGTAGTTCAGGGGAATATTGGAAGAAAAGATTTTTATGGGAGAGGATTTGAATGGGCATGTTGGGAGCGATGGTGGGGGCTTTGAGAGGATCCATAGAAGTCACGGTCTGGGAAGTAGAAATGCGGTGGGTTAGACGATTTTGGAGTTGCACTTTCTTTCGACTTGGTCCTGCTTAACATGTGCTTCAAGAAGAGGGAAGAGGGAAGAGGGAAGAGGGAGGAGCACCTCATCACCTTTAAGAGTGGCAGTTGTGCTAGTCAGATCGATTCCTTTCTGACCCGAAATGCAAATAGATTGGGGTGTAAAGATTGCAAGATTATCCTAAAAGAATGTGTGGCAACACATCGGCTTCTAATTTTGGATGTGAGTTTCAAGGATTGGAAGAAGCAGAGAAGTAGGAGTAAGGACAGGAGGATTCGGTGATGGCAGCTGAGAGGGGACAAAGCTTTGGATTTCCGAAAGAAGATGTTGGAGGCTGGTGTATGGAATTTAGACGATGGGGAGGATGCCAACTTGAATTGGGATCGTATAGCCACATGTATCCAAAAGGTCGCCAAAGAGGTTCTCGGGGAATCCAAAGGCAGGCGAGTTGGCCTTAAAGAGAGTTGGTTGTGGGGGTCAAAAGTGCAAGAAGCTCTGAAGTTGAAGAAAGAGAAGTTTAAGGCATGGCAAGTAAGCGGGACAAATGCACATCGGACGGATTATGACGTGGCCAAGAAGGAGGCTCGTGCTGCAATGGTTGTGGCAAAGTTAACGGCATATGAAGAACTCTATGTTAGGTTAGGCACGAGGGAAGGAGAAAAGGACGTGTATAGACTGGTGAAATTAAGGGATAAACAATGTTGTGATATGAACAATGTTAGATGTATTAAGGACGAAAATGACTCGGTCCTGACGGATGAGGGGGCTATCAAGTTTCCATGGGATGAGTACTTTCAAAAGCTCCTTAACGAAGGTGACACGGAGGTGGGAGAGTTACGCATTGAGGATTTGGGCAGGGATAGCGCCATGACAGATGTTTGGCGCATTCAGATATCTGAGGTGTAGAGCGTGTTGAAAACCATTGGTTGTCAAAAGGCAGTTCGCCCGGATGATGTGCCGATCGAAGTATGGAAGAGCATGGGACAGATTGGAGTAGTGTGGCTGTGTGAATTGTTTAACAAAAACTTAATGGGAAAGATGTCGGATGTTTAAAGGAGGAGTACGATTGTACCTCTTTATAAGAATAAGGAAGACGTGTAGATGTGCAATAATTATCGAGAAATTAAACTTATGAGCCATATTATGAAGTTATGGGAAAAAGTAATCGAGCAGAGGTTACGTAAAGAGACTATAGTTGCAGATAATCAATTTGGGTTCATGCCAGGACACTCTACTGTAGAGGCTATCCACCTTATGCGCAGCATGATGGCGAAGTTTTGGGAGAGAACAGACCTGCATTTGGTCTTTATCGACCTAGAGAAGGCATATGACAGAGTGCCGAGAGAAGTAATTTGGTGGGTGTTGAAGAAAAAGGGAGTGAGTAAGCAATACATTGATGGTATATTAAGGATATGTATGCAGGAGCGACGACGTGTGTCAGAACAGTTTGAGGGCTCTCGTGCGATTTTTCAGTTACCGTTAATGTGCATCAGAGGTCCGCATTGAGCTCATACTTATTGCTGGCAATTCTAGATGAGCTTACGAGAGACGTGAGTGAGGATGCACCCTGGTTCATGCTTTTTGTGAATGATATTGTTTTGATGGATAAAACTACGATAGGTATTGAAGAAAAGTTGCGATGGTAAATGACAGCCCTGGAGGCTAAAGGACTCCGGCTTAGTCGGAGTAAGATGGAATATATGTGGTGTGCATTTAAAAGAGAGGAGCAGGATACTCCCTTAGTGATAGTAGATGGATGGAGAGTCCATAGAACAAACAAGTTTAAGTATAGAGTATCACTTATTCAGGATGACGGAGGTATTGATGAGGATGTGACACACAGAATTAATGTGAGTTGGCAAAAATGGAGAGATGCATCAGATGTTTTGTGTGATAGGCGAGTGCCTTTGAAGCCAAATGAAAAATTTTATCGGACAGCGATTTGACCCGCCTTGTTGTATGGAACGGAATGTTGGCCACTCAAAAATAGTCATGTACAGAGAATGACAATGGCAGAGATGCGTATGTTGAGATAGATGTGTGGGGTTACTCGTAGGAAGAGAATTAGAAATGAGGAAATCCGTCAGCAGCTTAGAGTGGCACCAGTAGTTGATAAGATGAGAGAGTACCGACTAAGATGGGCAGGCCACCTCTGGAGGAGACAATCGGATGCACCAGTTAGAAAGGTGGAGACGATTATGTTGGAAGGGAGAAGAAATAGGGGGCGTCCGAAGAAGACTTGGGATGGAGTTATCCGTGCGGACCTTGACATGTTGCAACTCACTATTGAAGATGCTTTGCATCGAGCATCTTGGAGGATACAGATAAGTGTATCGTGGAGGATGCAGATACGTGTAGAGGACTCCGTTTAGTGTGATTTAGGCGTGTCGCGGGTCCTTGTGTGCGTACTCTTTGTTTGTCTCGTGTCATACGTGGAGTATTAGATTTTTCTTTTTGTGACATGTTGCTAGTTTGTTAGATTGCTACTGGTATGAATACTGTGTGTTTCATGATTGTTGTGTGTTCTTTTTTCTTTTGCTCTAGCCTAATGTTTGGTTAGGATAGTGTGTGTTAGGTAGCCGACAACCAACGTATTTTTTTGTCGAATCTCATGTACACGTGTCTCATTCGGACATGTGTGGCCGACCCCACTTAGTGGGAAAAGGTCATAATGAAGCTGATGATGATGGTGATAATGGTGACAAACTGAGCACAATGTCTACAGGCACACACATTTATTTTTGATTTTTAAACATACTAAGACACTAAATACAGATGCTTACTTTGCAGGAAATCCAGTAACCACACACACAGCCTTCTCAGGGTCTGCAAGACAAAGTTCGGAAATTAATAAATGACAAGATGAAGAAGACACAAGAACATGTACATGAAATAAAATTCCAAATCTGTCCCTTTTCCCCCCAAAAAAAAATAAAGTAGGCATATTCCTGGATTTCCATATTTTTGTTGTATATGTTGATCACACGATCCACTTTTACACATGAAATGTAAAAATGATTTGAAATTGTCAAACAGGATCCTGGATGGAGGGCGACGGTTTCAGTGGAATGCGGAATGGATGGACAAAATGGAACAACATAAGGTGACTTGAAAGAACTAGAATGGTCACAAATTTTGAGGTCACATCTGCTCTTACAATGCTGTACACATTATGATTTTGGCACGAGGGAAGTTAAGAAGAAAAATGAGGGGAAAATACAGATGATCGCCCAAGACACTGGAAATAAAAAAGAAGCCCAAATGTTTGAGCACTGATCACTCAAAAGGCAGGAGTACCGAGCTCCACCTAGATCATGAACACTTAACCAAGCCTTTTTGAGAGCTTATTAAGATCCTTAGATGTTATACATTTCTTATAGAGAAGTGTGAAGGGAACTTTCCAAGCTAAGCATACATTTTTAGGGTGCGAAATCACATACGAAAGTAGCACTTCTCATCTAGACCATGTTAAATGACAGACATTATCTATCATAGAACCCAATGTAATGAAACTAACACATGGTCTCCATTCAATGAAGTCCAAAATTGTAATGGTCACCAAACTCAACTTACAAGGAACTGATTCTGTCTCAATCTCTGACCCAAATGATAAGCCTTTAAATTCCAAGTAGGAATGACCTGAAAGGAATGCCCATGGCAACTAGAGGGTTAGAACAAACACAAAGCTCAATCACAATAAATTGGCATCGGTGTGATGCAAATAACAGTGTCTTAAATAACAGCATTACTAACTGGCTTCCAAAAGGAAGAAAACAGAACAATAAAATAGCTGAGAAAAGATAATGAAGGAAATCTTGCCAGCTCTCGAGCAGTATCGTATTAATGGGCCTGTATATACTGCCTTATGCACCACAGCTCTTTTCTTAACTTCTTCTTCCCTTGCTAATACGCGCTCCAAGTTTCTCAAATTCATGATTTCTTCAGTAAAAACAATTAAGAAGCTCATGACAACAGTCAAAGCAAAAATGAATAGAGTAACAGTAATCAAGAAATCAATCATCTTTCAAAGATAGAAGGTCAAATGCTAAACCTGTCTGAGCAGCTTCCAGAAGCATCTCTTCCTGTGTCATTCTCTTCTCCTCACCTTCCTTTTTACGTTTTATGGGCTGGAAAGCAGAAGCAATGCAAATAAATACATTTCAGAGCTCAAAGAATATCCAGTTGTTCTGCTTAAAGTGGAGGATAAAGCATAATATCCAAAAGTTATCACACCACAATTAGATGATGATATGGGCTGAGAAGCCCAATACATGGGAGCAAGGAGCTCACAAGCCCAATAAAGGTACCCTACTATTAACGCATTAATAATTTCTGTTACAACAGAATAGTTAGTTACATTTTTTTTCTGTTCTGTTGGGCTGTAATATTCTGTTCCTTTATGCTTCTTTTGCGTGAGCACCTCATGTAATGACAACTAGCCGTATATACTATATGTTGGCTCTTTTTCACTAAATGAAGAGAATCAGCAGATTTCATTCTCTCATTCTAATACCTACTTCCCAAATACTCAAAGAGAGGCCACCTAAGATAGGGGCAATTCGATCATCCGGCATCCACGTCGGAGGGTGACCTCAACTATATTGAAGGTAAGCCTTAGCTCTCAATTAAACTATCCTTTTGAGAAATTTTACATTCTTGACAGGCTCCTTACTAACTTAAACATCAAAGGGGCATTTCTCAAGCAACTCCATGCAACCCTCGAGACCCCTCTAACTGTGCGCTATGTCTGCAGGTCGTAAGACACGTCCACACTCAAATACTCAATGAGATAACTAACAGCAGATGACATTGCTCATTCTCGAAATCGTTTTAAATTGAACAAGTGACTAATCAATCTATCTCCAACCAATTACTACATTTATTACCACAAGCTTATGACACATACAATTGGGGCAGTGTGAAATTACATGCAGCTTTCCTAGAAACTGTATTTGCTGACTTTCCAAAATCAATGCAGTTTTTGCATAGGTCACAAGGTTGAAAAAGCATGTATGTATATACACCTACAGAAGCATTTACATTCAATTAAACTTGGCACAGATCTTATACAATATTCCCATCATCAAGCAATCTAAAAAAAATCAAGCACCAAGTCAAATCCAAATAGAACATTATACATAACTCAAAATGCAATAAAAGAACCTATTTTGCTGCTGGAAAGCCTGACAAGTACTGACCTTCGATGAAGCTTGTAAAGCAGCACGTATAGCATCTCTTTCAGCCTGCCTAACAATGACTGAAGTTCTAGAGGATTTCCTTACTGTTCTTTCCCCTTCTGTATCATCTGGGATGTCAAGATTATCAGGAGCTGTAGAAAGCTCTGAGGGTTTATCGTTCCGATGAGTCTTATCAATCTTTGAAAGGTCCTTTTTCTTCTTCTTCGCTGGAATCTTCCCCGGAAATATAAGCCGTTTCTTTTGCCGCACCCTACACATAAAACATTATTTATCTCAAAAAGCACCACTTAAAGGTACAAGGAGATGCCCTTTCAACTAAGAGACAAACTTGTCATCTCCTTCATTTACAGCATCATCATCGGGCTCAGGCTCCTGCAGCCAGCACCAAAGTAAGGAATTAAAACAACAAATAGGAAGAACAAAAATACTATGATTTGCAACATGAATTCTACTTCGATGAACTGAAACTGAAAAACAGCGTCTCAAGATACTGACATCATCATTGAAGTCGCTGTCAAACTCATCAGCAATTTCTCCTTCCTCTTCGTACTCGTCATCAACCTCCTCCTATATAACAATGCACCGAATATGAGTGACATGCCATACAGTTCCAAGAAATCACCATTTTGAATCTGAAACTGACCCAAAACAGTTGAAGTATAAAGCATAACCACAACTAAAGTGCCATATTAGCATCTCCACAATCCATTTTCCATACTGCAACTTACACTATATTAGGTTATCCCTACACAATTCTAAGAAAAGGAGTTTGATATCTTGTGTACTGTAATTCCCTTGGCTATAGCAAATTCTGCCTTGCCGATACCATCTTCACTATAAATCTATATTTCTCCATATCTATATATAAACAACTTCGAAGGCCGAAGCCAGTGATTGTTAATTTCAGAGAAGATGGCTACCTCTTTAAGGGAATCCTGATTCCAGAAAAGTTCATCCTCTTCGATCTCTTCATCAAGCAATTTGGTCATACTAACAAAAATACCAAAAAACAAACAATTATCAATTGGGAACTAGGCAACCAACAACTGACAACTAAAACGAGCCCCTACAAAAATGATGCATTTTACAATAGCATTCCTCTATTCAACCGAAACCTACACACACAAATAATAGATTTTTTTGATAACCCACTCACCGTTTTCCTCTAGTGGCTCGAGAAGAGCGATCGAGAAATATCTGGGGTTCTTCATTTGATTCTTCCATGATTATCTTCAAGCTTACTTCTTCGATTATCCCCTTTAGTCTGGTATCCCTTTCCTCAGCTTTGCTACCAGGTATTATCAACAAAATCTACACCAGTTTGGACAAAAAAGATTGATTCAATAGAACACAAGCATGAAGAAAAAGGAGTATAAAGAGAGAAGGCGGGTGCTTCACCTTTCTTCAAGACTTGCTATTTGATATGCAATTGTCCAATGGGTTCGCCGGCAATGGTTCACTGGACATAGAAAATGCAATGTGAATTGAACAAGGGTTGCCTACTTGCCTGAAACCGTAGATGTTGAGAATAATAAACCGAACCCAGAAAGGACCAACCCAAATAAGCCGTTCCCGGCAAAGCTATGAATCTGGTTCGGGCCAAGTCGAATGCAGGACGACCCGACAATTCGAACTTGAACCCATAAAAAGAGCAAAACTTACGATGTTAATGATATTAAGTGGGCAGCATATTATTTATCCTGACTATATATTAGTTATTCAATTTATATATAGGCTAATTAAAAATGATCGTTTATGTATATATTAGGGATGTTCATGTTTTCGGCACGATGAGCACTCCACTTTATTAAATTATTTAAAAATATAGTTATCAACTCT
>JAOWBR010169069.1:0-20641 GCA_028571145.1 Dionaea muscipula
TTGGAGGAGGTGAATATTTTTGCCAGTGTCGCGAGAGAGAAGGGTCAATAGTTGAGTGTGGACCAAGCCTCATCTACCCTGACTTTTCATTAAATTAATGTTGTGTGTCTGATTTGGAAAAGAACATCTACATCCGCTACTTCGATAGATAGACTAGAGGTAGGGATTGACCCCTTTGTTAACTTTTGTTGTTAACAGAGAGTTGTCGTTGATTCTTCCATGATTTCACTTGCATTTCATCCGCATCATTCATCTCATCACCCGCTACATTCTGTCTTTACTATTTGTCGAGTCTTTTCTATCTCCTTCTTTATCAGCCGCTAAAATCACCTTTGTGACCAGACGCTGATTTGTGTGCTTTATTCCTTTGTCTCTCTACCGCAGTTGCATTACCCCCCTATTTTTATTTACTTTCCTCATTTGCATCCTCCCTAAAACCAAGAGTAGCACTCTTAGAGTAGACTTCACTATAGACCTCTTTTCTCTGAAGGGTCGGTTTCGGACTCACTGTTTACGACCAGTTAGTATTATCGCATAGTCCCGAGTACCATATCCAGACTTCTCTAGTCCGGTAGCATTTCGGATACTCTATTTGGTCTCAAACAACGTCTGTGTAACTCCCATGATGCCGCGGACGCTTACCACTTGTGCCTCCATATTTTCGGGGTGAGAGAAGAACGATTGTTGGTGAGAATATTTTCTCCGACACAGAATGCTAGCTCCACTACAATGGTTGAAATAGGGCAAACAAGAATTCCTTTAGCTATTGCTGCTAATAACGGAAATTGATTTTGATGTTTCCACCATCATAATAATCCAATAAAAATGGAACAATTTCAACAAAAATGGAAGAATTTATTTTCCTTATCACCTCATGAAGAAGACATATTTCAATAAAAATGGAACAATATAGCAAAAAAAACAAGAGAGCAAGAATTGAGTAACCCATATTTATAGGCAACAATTTTTTTCCCCGTTAATCCCTCCGTTATCGAACGTTTTTTTTTCTGTTAATCAAAATATCTAACAGCTTTTTTTTTTTGTTCCTGTTAATCCAATTATCCAACGTTTTCTTTTTTTTTTCGTTAGTCCTTCCTGTGGCAGATTGCATTTGGCCACTTGGCCAATTGCAATGAAATCCACTTGGCCACTTGCAAAGAAACCCACCTGATTTGATAGAGGCGGTCAAGCCAAAAATTTTTTACAGCATATTATTTTCTCACTTCAAGTCTTCAAGTTGAAGTATTCGACTTCTCACTTCTGTCTTCTCTCCTCCCTTCTCTCTTCTACCTCACAGTCTCCATTTTTTCTGGAGAACACATGAATATCGACGGAGCTGAGACGAGCAAATGGCTGAGAGGAGATTGACAGAGCTGAGACGGAGAACAGAAAGGCCACGGTTCTGTCATGGTTCCGCCGGCGGTTTCGTCGGTTCCGGAACCGCCGGTCCCGGTTCCAAATATAGGAGAACCAGGACCGGCACCTTATCTTAGTCGTCGGTTCTAGTTCCAAACCAGAACCAACGGTTCCAGTTTCGGTTTCGAAAACCGATGGTCTGGTTCCGGTTCAGAACTGGATCGTGGACAGAGCTAACTAATTACTATTATGAGTCTTATTTTTCAAACTGGGTTTGGAGTTTGGACGGTAGAAAAATATGGACTCATGTTGCAATTATTAAGGCACTACTTTCGAAAATATTCTATTTTTTGAATTAGTTAAAAATAAAAGTAAATTTGGTGTGAAATTATTTATAAAAAAATATTCACATTCACATTCATTTCCCCTCTTTTTTCTCTCTCCTTCTCTCTCCTTCCCCTCCCCCTCTCTCCCTCTCCCACATGTCCATATAGGATAAACACATGTCCACATAGAACAAAATTCAAATACAAAGCTTCCTTATGTTGTGACAAACGGCGGGAGTGCCACACGGATGTGACGCCACCCACGCAGCGGAAGCAACCATAAAAATAAGCCCAAGATCGGCCAACCAAGAGGGAAATGGGAAAACAAGAGAACAAGACAAAAATGGCGAAAACCAATGATCCACTAGAAAGAGAGTTTACATAATAGAGTAGAATACAAAAAGATCTCCAACACCTCCAAAGGTGTAACCTTTATCTACACAACCTAAAAGGAACAAAAAACGGAGTCAATAAAAACCTTCGGACAAATTTCCTAACACCCTTAGATCACACGCCGTGTCTCTGGATGTCTCTCGTCATCGTCTTCATACTTCTCTTCAACATATATAAGCTGCCAGGAGGGTTTCCAGAAGATCTACTAAAATAATATGAAAGATATTTCAAATATTGCCAAAATCCGGCATATTCTCGCTGGAATCAGGCTCGACGGGCGCCTGCCCACTACCCGTCAGACACCCGTTACGAAGTACCCAAGAACTTTGAAATATCCCCACCTGTCGGGCGCTTGCCCCAACGTCGTCGGACGCCCGACAACTCTCCTTCTCCGTGCCCGACGACCCGCCTGACGAAGACAGTAACTGGCCCATTCCAAGCCAGTCGGGCGGGCTCCTGTCACTCACCATGCGAGCGCCCGACAAGCTTGACGAAGCGAGTCCATAGGAACTCCATCAAAACACACACCGAACACCTCCAAGCCCACACCAAAGATTCTCGAACACCGTTGTTGGCCCAAAATAGACGAAGAGAGGACGGGTGAAATGTGATATTCAAGTCTAAACAGAAACTTCAAATAACTTCTTGAATCAATTAAACAGTCACCACATGCGTTTCGAAACAGATAGTAAAATCAGAGTATGCTGCGCGGAAGATATGTATCGAAACAAAACAGTAAAGGATAAGGATAGAGATTGACACCACGATTTATACTGGTTCGGCCGAAGCGTACGTCGAGTCCCCGATGCCTTAGCCTCGAGCTTGAGTCCTCTAGCTTGAAACAACTCTTGCCTTAACGGTGGCAAGAAAATCATACAAGTTGTAACCCACCTTTTGTCTTTACCTAACCCCTTAGTGGCCTACTAAGAATACAAACACAAGCCAAGCTGCTTACCACACTAACCCTAATGCTCACACTCTCTTGTTTTGTTTTGGGTAACTAAGAGAATTTTCCTTAGCTTACAAACAACAACCTTTCAAACCTTTAGGAGCTCGAAGTAATTCAATAACAACAAGGAGATGGAGAGCTTCTTTGCTTAAGTATAAGATCGTGTGTATCTTGAAATGAAGCAACAACAAGGATATATAAAAACCCAGAAATCATTCAAACTCAAACGGTCAGGAACCAACGAATAAGTCAGCGATGGCTATTGTCCAGCGGGTAATGCACGTTTCAGAACATTCTGACATTCTCTGCAGATTATTGACAATCTTTCATCGAGCAGTGAAATGGCAGTGGATAATAGCCACAATATCCTAAGGGCAAATGTTAGATGTCACAGAAACAACTAAGATGCATATGATAGCCGAGATAAATCATGGGTAAGTGAATCAAGAGATTAAATTGGTCATTTTATGCAAGATATGATAAATGAGAGTAAATACGCAACTATCATGATATGAGTAGGTCATGTGAGAGCAAATACCATCAGAAGTAAATTCAAATTCTAATGCAAACAAACGATCACCAAAATCAAGGAAATCCTAATAGAGGAACTCAAACGGTCATCGGTCAAGTGTTCTGGAACATGGTTTCTAGACATATAAGACATAAAACAAAAACTCATTTAACCTTGGGGATAGTTAAATGGTTTTCTTAACCTAAAATCTTATGAGCAAACGCTAGTACATATAATGAAACGTTATCAACCATCAAAACAGATAAATGGAATCAAATCAGTATAATATAACCTAACAACCGTCCTGACCAATAATGTGCGGAATGGAAGTCATCAAACATCACAATTATCCACCTCGACGACATTTCGCCAACCACACCAAACCAACCTGAAACGGTAACCAAAACAACGAACATCAAAAGAACAACATCCACCAAAGAGACAAACCAGAAAAACCAGAGAATCAAAAGCTAACTGCGGCACAAATGGACAACAAAACCGGTACCGAAGTCTAACCAAGATGTCAAAGGCTATCGTAGCATCAAATGCTACTCAGAATCCCCCCACGGGGCGGGTATAGATCATGCGAGAAGAGACCTCCTCCCTGCCATGCTCGCCAAATGAGCAAAATCAGGAACCAGAAAATTGGAACTCCATAGCCAGAAAAACGGTCACGTACCCGAAAATGACCACCAGAGTCGGACTCCCCATGTGCACTAGCCCGAGATGCGTATAAAACTGGTCAACCCGAGCTGCGCCTCGGTCTCACAGACGCATCATTGGAAGAAGTGACCTACTCTCCAATCCGAGCAACTCCAGCTGTAGGAGAACTAATCCCAGGCACCGTCGACTCTCCTGCCTGTGCGGTGGAAATGATTAGACCAAGTTCCACCCTAAACTGCACTCTCCTGTTCCCAGAGACTACTACAACTCTCCAAACTCCACTTGAAGTGGAAACACCCAAAGTAGAAACACCCGAAGAAGATAAAGCATCTCCTGAACTAACCACCGTGCCGCCCTCCAAAAGGTACAAGCCACCACGAACCTTCCAACCCTTCATTAACACCCGACAACCACGTGACAACCGAAAAGAGCCACCATGAATAGACTGAATAAAACCAGCGTCATCAAAATTCCCCAAAGACAGTAGGTTCTTCCGCAACCCAGGCACATGACGAACCCCCTGTAGAGCTGAAACTGACCCATCAAACATTCGGACTCGAACTACTCCCATACCAGTGACCCTGTAGACCGAGCCATCACCTATATGAATGGAAATTCCATTAGGCACAGATCTGTAGGACACGAACCACTCCCTACGAGGAATCATATGGAACGAGCAACCCGAATCAAGAGTCCAAGATGCCCGAAAATCAACAGCATCACCCTGGGTAGCCACCATCAAGTCTGCATCATCATCTAAGCCATCCACTACGGCCACATTACCATGCTGCCCTCACTAACATCAGTCTCCACAACCTTCCCCTTCACATCACTGCCGAGCTTCTCCTCAAGGACCGGACACTCAAATTTTATATGCCCAAAATTTTTATAATAAAAACACTGTACCTTACTCATGTCTCGAGGCCTAGATATGGAGCGCCCAAATCCGCTGCCCTTGCCACTCCTGCGGTTGTCGTGGTCATACTTCAACCCCCTTCCTTGAGCATATAGACCCTGATCTGCACCAGACTGTGATGACGAAAAATCTTCCCCAATGACTTTCGTGACGACATTCCGAGAAATCAACTGCTCAATAATCTTCTTGTAGTCGGTCGTCTGTATACTATGTAAAATCTGATCCTGAATCAGAGAGTATGCAGAAGCCAACCTCGCCAGTAAGAGTCCAAACTTTATCTCATCGTCTAACTGAAAACCCGTATTCGTCAGACTCCTTACAACATGGTTGAATCTGTTCACATAAGCCTGCACGGTCTCACCCTGCTTCAACCCTGAAAAGTTGCATCAACAAATGCATCTTGCTGTAGATGGACTTATCCATATAAGTCTCCTCAAACTTCTTCCAAAGTAACTCCGTTGTCCCCTCATCCTGCACACGACTCAGCACGTCGTTGGACAGGGCAAGGCGTATAATGGCTAACACCTGCTGATCCATGGTAACAAATGTCGTCGCGGTCTTATCCACCCCTGCAGCAGGAGCAACCACCTTGGCACAACCTTCCTTCACCAAAACCGAATGCATCTGGACATTCCCGGTGAACCGGTCAATCACATACTTCGACGACGCCATTAGGATCAATATAGCAGACCAGATCTAAAACTGAAACGCCCACAGCAAACCAAAAAATCCCAAAACAACCAAAGAAATCCCACAGCCAAATGGGTAACCCATCCCGAATACCTCTGAGCCCACACCGAAGAGTCTCGATCACCGTCTAAGCCTACCTAGTGTGGAATGGACGTCGCCAACCATCACAATATGTGTAGCAGTGGATGAGTTAATTGGGTGTTGTATTCATCGGATTTACAACCTATCAGAAGCTGAGTATACAAGCAAAATCCAAATATGTTTGGATATATACCAGCTTGCTGGGAGCAGAAGTGGTTTGGCGGGTGCTTCTGTTTCTTGGAAAATCATGGTAGGAGTTCAAGAAGCAGACATGGTGTTCCCAGGGAGAGTGCTATTAGCAACCAGGAAGACCTCATGAACATGAGTTTTCTAATAGCTCTGCAGACAACCAAGAGTTTCTGGAAGTGATAACTCAAGGGATGTAATCACAGATCTTTTCGTTATGGCTCTCTAGATTGGATGGTAGCATTGTAGTATCATATCACATCACGTTTTCATCATGAATGTTGTGCGTCGAAACATGGATGTCACTCTGTGGGGGTCTCTTCGGGGTTCGGGATGAGGGATGGGTTTAAAAGAATATCTTGTACGAGGGGTAAAAAAGGTGAGGTTTTTTTTTTGTCTTTTGAGGGCATAAAATGAGAGGCGGGTTCATTTTGGTGAGGGAGTTGAGATTAGAGTGCTGTCTTTTGAAATTGGTTTTGGTGACCACGGGGGTGAAGGAGGTGGTGGATTTGAGTCATGTTGTTTGGAAGTGTTGGGAATCGAAGGCACTGCCTTTTATGCGGAATCCCTAAGATCGACGATCCAAGGAGAGATAATCAACAATAATACGAAAAGGGGAGAAGAGAGAGAGATCGCACACAAGATTTACGTGAAAACCTAAATCGGGAGAAAACCACGGGAGGAGGAGAGTAAATCCACTATGAATGTGTTTAGAGAATTACAATCGCTCAAAAAATACTCTAAACCCTCAAAACAATAATCTATGGAGGCTAGAAAACTTGGACCATTAATTAACCTAAACATTAGGCTAATAATTAAAGAATTTCCAAAACAAGGCAAATCAGCCGCAGAAGAAAATCGGCCTCGACGGGCGCCTGATGTGCGCCTGTCGAGCGCTTGTCTGATTGCCCCAAAATCGATGTAGAAAGAAGACCGTCACGGGCGCGCGTCTGTGACCTGTCGGACGCCTGTGGACGCCTGTCAAGTCGCCTGGTCCGTGTCTGACGAAGACAGAAGCTCGTCCAAAAACTGGATGATGCTGGCGGGCGCCTGATGCAGCTGAAGGTGAGGATTTAAGCAACATACTCAACAAATCTCCACCTTGGCGTAAATCCTTCCAAAGATCAACAAATCAAACATAATAGTAGCATAATCAACAGAACTCTTCCTCCTCCAATCGCCCTAAAAGGACGATCAAACAGAACGAACACCGATCAAGCCCAAACAATGCTTGAACTTGGTAATAGGAACCGGCTTCGTTAGAAAATCAGCAACATTGTCCGAAGTGTCAATCTTCTTCACAAAAATTTCCTTTTTCTCAACAAGATCACAAACGAAGTAATACTGAACATCAATCTTCTTCATTTTAAGGGTCTAGCAACAAGACCCTCCGAATGAGAATCAGAGGTAGAGCATGTAAGCTCACTATTCAGCATCTCTCGAGAGAGAATATGAGCTTTAATATCCTCCAAGGAGATACTCTCCTGGCCATATGTGACAATCTCACGAAAGTGCTTGAACGATACAGGCAAGGAACACAACAATAACAGGGCTTGATCCTCATCGTCAATTTTAACATCCAAATTTTCCAGATCCATAATCAGCATGTTAAAAGTGTCAAGATGTGATTTAACAGGAGTACCTTCCGTCATACGGAGCATATAGAGTTGTTGCTTCAGACGCAATTTATTCATCACGCTCTTCGTCATGTAAAGTGATTCAAATTTCAACCATAGAGTGGCGGTTGTTGTCTCCTTCACCACCTCTCGCAAAAAACCTCATTGGATAGACATAACTGAATGGCGGTCAATGCCTTATCGTCCAAATCCTCCCATTGTTCATCCGTAATTGTCTCTGGCTTCTTTGCGATACCGACTAGAGCTTTGACCAGATTGTTCTGAACCAGAATCCCACGTATACAGACCTTCCATAAACTGAAACTAATCTTCCCGTCAAACTTCTCGATGTCAAACTTCGTAGACATTGTCGATTCCTCGAATGAACAACAAAAAACCAAACTTTGGTTCCCATACTACTTGTTGGGAATCGAAGGCATTGCCTTTGATGCGAAATCCCCAAGATCGACGATTCAATAAAAGACAATCAACAATAATATAAAAAGGGGAGAAGGGAGAGAGATCACACACAAGATTTACTTGGAAACCCAAATCGGGAGAAAACCACGGGAGGAGGAGAGCAAATCCACTATGAATGTGTTTAGAGAATTACAATCGCTCAAAAAACACTCTAAACCCTCAAAACAATAATCTATGGAGGATAGAAAACGTGGATCATTAATTAACCTAAACATTAGGCTAATATTTAAAGAATTTCCAAAACAAGGCAAATAAATCGGCCTCGACAAGCGCCTAATGTGCGCCTGTCGGGTGCCTGCCCAATTGCCCCAAAATCGACGAAGAAAGAAGACCGTCACGGGCTCCTGCTTGTGACCTGTCGAGCGCCTTCTGTCGGGCGTTAGTCAGGTCGCCTGGTCCGCGCCGGACGAAGACAGAAACTCGTCCAAAAACTGGACGATGCTGGCGAGCGCCTGACCATGGTCCTCGGCGCCTGATGCAGCTGAAGGTGAGGATTTAAACCACATACTCAACAGGAAGGAACAGATGTCGGCATTGGGAAGTTTGAAAGAGGTGGTGAAGCTTTCTCCGGGATTCTAACTTTTCTTGGATTGGTTGTTTATTTTTGCGACACATGGTTTTCCTTTTATCTGTACAGGAGTCATCATTCTTTACTTTGGAAGTGTTGATTCAATTTAAACATCCTAGACAGATTGTGAAGTAACAGAGGTGACCCAGACGTGCAAGGATGGTTCACATGGTGCTAGAAGCCTGAGTTCTCTTTGTTTGAATGATGTTTTCTAGTTCTGTTTAATGCTCTTTTAGCAAAATTCACGTATTTTTAAAATAATATATTATATATGTATATAATACGCATATTTTACATAAATTTATATACTAATTTAATCTATCTATATTTTAATACAGATATTATTCCCGAATTCGCTAACTAAGGTTTAAAGCGTTGGTCAGGTTCAACTCGATGTTTTATTGTGGGTTGGTTGTGAAAGTGTTGTAGTGTCTGCAGGTGAGCTTGCAATGTAGTTTTCCTCTCTTTTTCTTTTGTTACTGTTATGCATCGTAAATGATTCTACTCTAAAAGATGCCAACATTGTTGAGATGTTTTAGAATCTAAACTGATATTTTTTACATTTGCATCCTCCTTTTATTATAATAATCTTTATGACAATAAAAGATTTTTCTTTGATGATAAAAAAAAATTATAGCAACAAACAATAATAGAAATCTAAAAAAACGATAATAGAAATCGTAGTTGAATATTAGTCCGTTTGGAGACCAATTTATTGGATTCTTCCGGATTATTTTCCTACGGGGTGGTTTTGTCTTTATTGATGTAAATTTTCTTATTTATATCAATAAAATTTTATTTACTGATAAAAAAAAATAATAGAAATCTAAAAGGATAAGATAATGTTATAGTAAATGAACAAAAGTCAAAAAGGATGTCTATTGTCTACACGTGAATAATTATACTAACTAGCTAGCTAGCTGTATCCTGAACCATAACATTATTTAATATATATATGTACGTTTGTGATTACCAACCCAATGTTCATATTCTGTCAATCCTAATTTATATTTGCATCGCCTTAAAATAATATAAGTATTAAAACCAGATTATATTATAACTCTTTATTACATTGATTTATTGGTTCTTGGAAATCAATTGTCCTCATAGTGAATCTTGATGTATTGAGTATAATTTTGGAAATTCCAATCTAATCTTAATTTTGGGGAAATTAGAGACTTTTTATAACCAGTGAGCTAACATTAATTTAATTTCCTTCTTTTCACTTTATTTCTGTAACAATATATTAATTAGGTATATATAGTTCCATGTCCACCTAGCTTGCTCATATTTTATATATATATTGCCTTTATAATTTGTTACAATTTTTTCATTAAGCATCAAGTACGTTATCAGTGACGACCCATATCCTCAAATCTCATGAATATATTTTTTCATATGACTTAATCATAAAGGATATAATCATTTTTTGTCAGATAATGACTAGCTGATGTAATTAACCTTACATTATTTGTTTATGTAAAATATTATACTTGTTGATATATATATTAACATTTTCCTAATTGAAATGTGCGATCGATGTTTAGTCATTATTAATGTTAATTGGTATTAAAAAATTAATCCCTAGCTAGATTGATACATTTATCAAGAAGTCGTCAACTATATGTGCTACTGAATATCGAATTATCTATAGATTACCTAATATACAGAACTATTCAATTGTCATTGAATTTATATTATAAATCAGAATGGTTTTTAAATTTATGTAGGGAACTTTATCCTAGGTGGCAAGGAGAGAGAAGGGGAGGGGAGAGGGAGAAGGAGATGGAGAAAAGAAGAAAAGGAGAGAATAAATGGGAGAGAATAAATTTTTCATTAACCTATATTTTTAACTGATTCAAAAGGGAAAATGTTCATCGTGTCGAAGGCACGGGTAATATCTAGTATTAAAAAAAATTAAAATTTTTTGACAATAACTTTGATTAATAATAATATTACAAATTTAACTTTTATAAAAATATTTGTAATTAATATTAATATATAAGGTTAAGTTAGAAAGACAAAAATAAAAATTTAAATGAGTTTATAAATGTGATACACGGGAAAAAAATACGTCACAGACTGGTTGTAATTCGTGGATCGAAAGTTGAGGCTTATAATACACGATATGAAATATTATATCATAACCCGTTTAACCATTTTTCGTGGAGCAAAGTTCACTTAAACGTGCTTGGAATAGTCTTAGGATGGGTGATATGACACAAAAAGCTATGTTTCCTCACAAGACGTCGTGGTTATAAATTTATGATATGATGTTTATAGATAATTTAAATAGATTGATTTGTTATTTCTTAGACTTAATGTATTATTTTATGCACATGAGACCTAAGATGTGTTTGATTGTAGGATTGAAAAATAAGGGATATGGAGTAATGATGGATATAAGAAGGGATTGTAATAATGGGAATATAGATTAATGGGGTATTGTTAGAATAATATGTTTGTTTTGTAGATATAATTTGTCGGAAAAAAAGTCACCATGAAAATTTCGTCGGAAAAAATTTGGCGAATAAATTTTCACCAAAAAAATTTACGTCGGAAAAGGTTGTCGGAAAAAGTTCATCGGGAAAAATTCTATCGGAAAAAATCCGTCGAAAATGTTCGTCGAAAAAAGTTCGACGGGAAAAATTCGTCGAAAAAAGTTCGTTGGAAAAAGTCCGTCGGAAAAATTCTATTAAAAAAAAGTTCATCGAAAAAAATTCACATAAAAAAATTCGTTGAAAAATATTCACTGAAAAAGGTTTACCGAAAAATTTGTAAAAATATTCCGACCGGAAAAATTATCTTGCATTGACAATACAAATAATATCCCTTCCTCTCTCATTTTGACAATATCATAATCTGATAATACTAACTATCCCTCGTCATCTTTGGCAATCAAACAACTCTCTATTATTAGGATGTGTGAGATAGCTAATACATCCCACGTGCTAATACTTGTATGAAACAGCCCTATATAGTCATTTACAACCTAACTGAATATGGATTAATTTGACTATCGATATGTTCCGTCCAGCAAACCATTTTTCCCGGCCCCCTGCATCGCAACGCCGGCGTCCGGCCGTCGGCGGCTTCTATAGTCAGCAAACCTTTTTGTGAAAGTTTGGCGTTGAGGGATCCTCTTGTTCGTCTCTTGTGTATCCTTCTTTCCTCGTTCTTCCTCTCTCATGGGCTCAGTGGCTCTCCGAGCTTCACCATCCCATCTGTGGCTAGCCCATGTCTCCCTCACTCTATCCATTGACTCTAGACGGTGGGATCCCCACAACGTGAAAGTTCACAGAAATATTGACTTTCTTTATGTTGTATCATTGAGCTTCGCAACACTTTGAACTCCATCACTTGCTTGATAAAATGCCGCAACGAATTAGAGTTACCAGCAGTTATTGGAAGATTTTTGTATTTTTGTTTCTTAATTTTCAATGATAGATTCAACTGGTAATTTTATTTTGCGGGTATCAGGTGCCAAATTTCATAATGAACTCGGCGACATTCGTTGGCGGGTATTTTGCAGCATTTTTTCTCTTATGGAGGTTAGCAATTGTGGGTTTCCCCTTCATTGTCCTACTTGTGATTCCGGGCTTCATGTATGGACGCATATTGATGGGGATAGCTAGGAAACTGAAGGAGGAATACAATAAGGCGGGGACTATAGCGGAACAAGCTATATCATCAATCAGGACTGTTTATGCCTTTGCAGGAGAGAACAAGACCATGTTCGAGTTCTCAGCTGCCCTTCAAGGATCAGTCAATCTTGGCCTCAAGCAAGGCTTGGCCAAGGGGCTCGCATTGGGAAGCAACGGCGTGACCTTCGCAGTTTGGTCTTTCAATGCTTGGTATGGCAGTAGATTGGTCATGTATCATGGGGCTAAAGGAGGCACTGTCTTTGTCGTAGGTGCTGCCCTTGCTGTGGGTGGACTGTGAGTTTTCTATCTCCATAGCTAACTATTTTCGGACTAAGGTGCTGAAAAGTTTTCATTGTATATTATTATATGGTTTTTCTGTTGAAATGTAACAATCTTATAGCTAGGCCTTCTATCTACAAAGGGTTTTAGAATATATTCATTCAACAATGTTCTTGATTTTCATTTATACTGTTGGTTAATGTTGACATTTGGCTTTGCGATTTGCAGAGCTTTAGGTTCTGGCTTGTCCAATATAAAGTACTTCTCTGAAGCTGCTTCAGCTGGAGAGCGTATAGTTAAAGTGATCAAGAGAGTGCCGAAAATTGATTCTGATAACATGGAAGGGATAACATTGGACAACATACAAGGGGAAGTGGAATTCAAGCACGTAGAATTTGCGTATCCCTCTAGGCCTGAGGCCACAATTTTGCTAGACTTTTCTCTTACGATTCCGGCAGGGAAAACAGTAGCTTTAGTAGGTGCCAGTGGCTGTGGTAAATCTACGGTTATATCGTCGCTTCAGAGGTTCTATGATCCACTTGGTGGGGAAATACTTCTTGATGGGGTGGCGATAAATAAGCTCCAACTCAAGTGGCTGAGATCACAGATGGGTCTGGTTAGCCAAGAGCCTGCTTTGTTCGCAACATCAATCAAGGAGAACATACTATTTGGAAAGGAAGACGGTACCATGGAAGAGGTTCTTCAGGCTGCTAAATCATCTAATGCTCATAATTTCATCACTCAGTTTCCTCAGAGTTATGATACTCAGGTATGCATTCTATCCTTTACTTAATTAGTAATTCTACCCATCAAAACTATGAAGGAAAATCTGCTCTCAAAAGGGAGGGAAAAGAAAAGTTGAAAAGTTCAACATTGAAGGTTAAAGGAATATAGTATTCTGCTTGCTACTTTATGAGACATCTACATACCAACTTATGCTAATGACTTGAAATATAGTAATAACATTGGTTAAAGGAATATAGTGTATTCTGAAGACCAGATTGTTTCATGTATGAGCAAATATCGTTTAACTATGATGAACATCTATAAATGATAAATAAACTAATTTTGTTCATGCAAGTTATCTTACTTCTTATGTAACTTGTTAAAGGAAGTTTTTGTCGGTTTGCCGTGTAAAGTTCACTTGGCACCATGAGGGCCAGGATAGGTTGGAGAGCCAAGAGTTCTTTCCTCGGTGATTGTCTTGCCCCTATATTGTTGTCTGTATGGATGTAGATGGTGGAGCTCTTGCCTTTGCATCAAGGCTTTGTTAAGCCATCATTTCTTCCCAACATATTAAGCTATTTGAAGGTCTAAGAGAACTTCAGGTCCTGTGCATTTGCTATTAATTTTGGGAGTTAAAAGTTTAGAAATTATAACAGAGAGATAAAACCAAAAAGTTCAATGCCAATGCAAACACCACGCCAAACATAGCTGTCAAGGATGATGATGATCAATCCAATATAATTATACTCTCGCAAACGTAATTATTCTATTGCAAAAATGTTATCATTGTAATAAACGACAAAGAGAATAATGAGAAAGTTTACTTCATTCACTAAGGGTTAACCCTTATATACTACAACCCATAAAATATAAATTATCCTTAGCTATATAGCATAACATATAACATAACACTCCCCTTCAAGTTGAAGCATAGATATTAATCATACCCAACTTCCTACATATGAAATCAACTCGACTCCCGGCTAATGATTTGGTGAGAATATCGACAAGCTGATCACAAGTCTTCACATGGCTCAGCACTATATCACCTTTCTGGAGCTTCTCTCGAACAAAGTGGCAATCCACTTCAATATGCTTCATACGCTCATGAAATACTAGATTCGAGGCATATGAATAGCCATCTCATTATCACACCACAATTGAGCGGACTTCGGAGAAGAATATTCCAACTCATCAAGTAATTGCTGAAGAAAGGAGACATCATTACTCAAATGGGCTAAGGCACGATACTCAGACTCGATACTAGACCAGACTACAATAATTTGTTTCTTGCTCTTCTAGGAGATTAGATTGCCACCAACAAACACGTAATAACCTGTGGTGGGCTTCCGATCAAATGGTGAACCAACCCAATCAACATCAGAGAACTCATCTATACATTGATGACCATGATCAGTGTAGAGTAAGTCGCGACTAGGATATCACTTAATATACCTGAGAATATGCGTGACAGCTTCCAAATGAGGGACTCGAGGATCAAACATAAATTGACTAATCACACTGACAGAGAAGACAATATGGGGGTGAGTGATGGCGAGATAGTTAACCTTCCCACTAATCTTCTATATCTATTCGGATCAACACACACCTCACCATCTCTAGACGCAAGCTTTATCCATGTGAGCATAGGAGTATGACTGGGCTTTGCATCTATCATGTCAGTGTCCTCAAGCAAGTGTAGGGCATGCTTGCACTGAGACAAAAAGATTCTCCGTTTGCAATGAGCTATCTGCCTACCTCAATCCTAAAAAAATATGTCAAGGAGTCAAGATTTTTAGTCTGAAACTGGTTCTAAAGAAAATTCTTTAGGAAAGCAATCCCTACACTATCACTTTCAGTAATAACAATGTCATCCATAAGAAGAATACAACAAGTACTAGAGTGACAAAAGAATACCGAATGATCCTTGGCAGACCTCCTCAAACCAAAGTCTGAAATCACGGAGTTAAACCTTCCAAACCATGCTTTAGGAGATTGCTTTAATCCATATAAAGATTTTTTCAACCGACACACCTAGCTAGACTCCCCTTAAGCAATCATCCATTCATCCCGGGAGGTGGTTCCATATAAACCTCCTCCTACAGATTATCATGAAGAAATGCATTCTCGACATCAAGGTGGTGTAAAGGCCACCAAGAAGAAGCAGTAAGAGAAATAAGCAGATGAATAGAGGCTATCTTGGCTAATGGAGAGGTGTTAGTATAGTCCATACTATACATCCGAGCATAACCTTTGGCCACCAAGTGGGCCTTCAAACGTCCAACAGTGTCATCAGAAGTCACTTTCATGACATAAACCCACTTGCAACCAATAGTCCGCTTTCCTAAAGGTAAGGAAACAAGGTCCCATGTTTGATTAGTGATGCAGCCGGTTGCTACCACTGAGGATGACGTGGCTACTAAGGTTGACGTGGCAACGAGAATTAACCCAGCAGATGAGGAATCGAAGGCCATCAACCGAATCAAATGTACTTACCAAAGAAAGAAGGTTGAAGGAAGTAGCTTAGGCTAGAAGATCTGCATGGAATTAAGGAAGTAATATTGATTATATAGTTTCCATAATGGAATTAAGCAAGTTGTATTGATAGTTTCCATAAACTAGAAAGGCAATAGGGGATCTACGTATCTGTAGTCTAGCATATTTATATGGATGTATTAGCAAGGGAATAATGGGGAATGAATACAATTATCCTCAAGTTCTATCCTTCTCGTCTGCCCTTTCATCTATTCCTGAACCTCCCTCTTCCCTTCCTCATCCCCTTCCTCTACTTCCTTCCTAATCATAGTTCCACCCGCCATCACCCGATCTCAGTCCCAGCAAGCTTGCTTCAATTTGGTATCAGAACGAGGAAAATCCATCCTTGGTCCGAGCCCAGCCATGACAAGCTTGCAGACCGCAGATCCAACCACACGTCTAGCAGCAGAAATTGAGCAACTAGTTGAAAAAAATGCTGCTTTTGAGGCTAGAATGCAGGAGATGTTTCAAAGGTTTACTAAGAATATTGGGGAAATAGTAAACAGGGACCAATCTACAGCTTCCCACTCCAACTCATCTGGCACACAGACCAGGGGGCGCATTGAGAACTACCCTGGAAATTCCCAGCCTCCACGTTTTTCCCGTCTCAAGTTTCCCCGTTACTAGGACACTGATGACCCCACAAGCTCATTATGTCGAGTTGAACAATTTTTCGCCTTCTATGAAACAGCTGAAGAAGACAAGGTAGCATTAACTGTATATCACTTGGACGATGGAGCACAGTTATGGTATCAAATCCTCAAGGAATCTGAGACCAATCTGACTTGGGCTTGCTTTACTGAAGCCCTTCATGCAAGATACGGCCCTACCCTCTATTGCGATTTCTTCGGCGATCTGACCAAATTAAAACAAATGGGCGGTGTCCTTGAATACCAATCTGAGTTTGAGCGGTTGCTAAGTAGAGCGGGGAGGCTCTCCATCAAGCAGCAAGTGTGTTGCTTTGTGAGTGGCCTACGGGATACTATCAGGGCCGATGTCCAAGCCGCTTCGCCAATGAGCCTAACAGATGCCGCCGTGTATGCGCGGCTCTATGAAGCTGAATTTCTTAGCCGAAGGAAGCCAACTGTAGGTGATAATAGCCGCTCCTCAATAATCTCCGCCACACCAAGTTACAGCTCAGGCAAGATCCATGCTCAAATTAGTGACACTAACAAGCCAGCACTTCCAGCCCCTGTGGGCCCATCACTTCCCCCAATCAAGCGCCTAACTTCCACTGAAATGCAAGCTCGGAGAGATGAGGGATTATGCTTCAATTGTGATGAAAAATTTGTTCTGGGACATCGTTGTAAGCGGTTGTTTTTAATTGATGGAATAAAGGGGGGATTCTAACTCTTCTGATGAAGAGGAGGATGAAGCCACTGTTACCACAGATACTCAACTAGAGATCTCCCTCCATGCCATGATCGGAACCCCGTCTCCTCAGACGATGCGAGTCCACGGCACGTTGGGCACCAAGCCCATCGTCATTCTTATTGACAGTGAAAGTACCCACAACTTCCTTTCCACAACCGTAGCGGCCCAACAACAAATTACCCCTACCAGGCAAGAGCGATTTGGTGTATTAGTGGCCAGTGGGGAGAAGTTGGTCTGCTAGGGTCTCTGCACGGGCATTCAACTGAAACTCCAAAGGGTGCTTTTTTCAACCGATTTCTACCTGCTTCCTTTGAGTGGCTACGACGCGGTGTTAGGGGCTCAATGGCTCCAGCGATTGGGTGACATCAAGTGGAACTTTAGCAAGTTGACATTGAATTTCGAACTAGATGATAAGCCCATTTTATATGAGCTTATTCATATCATTTTCATACAATAAAGTTATATTTTTGTCCTCAATAAATCAGGGTTCATCTCTTATTGTTAAATCATGATTCTCAGGGCCCAAGTTGCGGAAACGAGTATGCAAGGGCAGAATAAGAGCAGAAAAGCAATACCAAAGAACGAGCTCTTCTAAGGCGGAAACGAGTAATGCTGCACAGATGCAAGAGCTCCACTCATTCATACGAGCCTGCAAGAAACAAACGAGCACCCCAACTCGTCTCCTCAAGAACGACTACAACCTGAGCAGCAGAAACGAATACATTGAAAAGCACGAGAACGAGCATACGCAACTCGCCTACCGCATCCTCCACTTCACGAGCTCATTGCACGATCTGGCAGGCAATAGCTGGCACCTCCGGGACCACT
Organism: Dionaea muscipula; assembly: GCA_028571145.1. Lineage (NCBI taxonomy): Eukaryota > Viridiplantae > Streptophyta > Magnoliopsida > Caryophyllales > Droseraceae > Dionaea > Dionaea muscipula. Next base: position 18,122 of record JAOWBR010169069.1, read on the forward strand.
ACACGCGTCACCCTTTGGATAACAATTCCAGATAATTCTTTGCAACGGAATGGGTCCCACTCTGCAAATATTCCTTACGGAAATCAGAAGGGTAGGGGACACGCGTCATTTCATAGGGGACCATTTGATTTGTAAATTTTACCCTAAGAGGCAGCCGCTCTGCATAGCAACTCTGCCTATAAATAGAGACCCTTGTAATTCGAGAAAAGGGTCTGTGAGGACCTAGACAATTGTGTAAGAAATCCTTCAGCAAAAAGAGATAACCCTTCTCCGGAGTTGTTGGTTTCTTTTGTCTACTGCATTGCATCCTTCATTCATATGTATCTCTTGAGAACAATGAAATCAATAGCAACTTGAGTCTCTGTTTTTCTTCTATTCTCCACTTGGGTTTTAATTAGCTTTCACCATAGAATAGCAGAATCAGAGGTAAGACTTTCTTGGTTTAACAAAAGAAACCTACTGATTCACTACACTGAAAAGGGGAGAAGAAGTGGTGACCGATTCCTTTCTGCTTTCCCCTGTTTCTGTAGTTAATCATTTATTAAAGCATCTGTGTTGAACCGATGACATCTCGGGTACTGTCAGCACCGAGGGAGAGGAATTCTGAGGGTTGGTAGTTTTGCTGTGTGAGCTCCGATTTTCTTTCTTTTAAGTTTGTTTTGCTTTCCTCTGCTGGCACCAATATTGGAGATGTTCCAAATGCGGTGCCCTTGGATAAGCTGTTAGACACCTGTGTGTCTAAGGCAAAACTTCCAGGTTAAGTCTTATTGTATGACTGAACTAGTTTTTAGGATTCAATTCGGTTCAGTGTCCAATGAATACAATTGCTCATTGGTGCTGTAACCCATGTGAACTCTTGAGCAAGAGAGGACAACTCATGGTGACCGAATCCCTGAGCTCCCTGTTTCCAGTGACGTACGATAGGTGAGAGCAGACCACGCCTCGCTTTGTCGAAACCGAGAATCAGATGACCTTTTCCAATGATGTGTGCTTTTTCATTGGTATGGACGTGTTTGGTATGTTATTGATGGAGTTTCATGTTTTTACTTTTTAAGACCATTGTATAAGTGCATTTCCACTGTTCTTATTCCTGCTAGTCGCAATCACACATTTACCCAAAAACAACCCCCATACTCTTTCCTTATCATCTCTTCTGTGAAGTAAAGCGAAAACATGATTAAGACGCATAAGCAACCATTCCTCCCTGAGGTTTGACTCCCGTGCTTGCCATTTGCTACTCAGTTGTAGTTCAAGCCAGGATATAAATTTTATCTTTGACCTAGTGCCGTACTTTTTACGACGGGTTCGGGACCGGTCAGCCTTCGCCGTCGTCGAGCAAGAGAGAGGTAGAGAAGCCCGTGAGAGCAAGAGAGAGGCAGAGGAGCTTTACACTGGTTAGGTTAGGCGTGAATTCTTTTCATTTCATTTCATGATCCATGTTGAGATTGAATCTGGAGCGTTCTTTTCATTGCAAATCAACGGTTCAGTGAAGCTCGTGTACTGTGCAAAATCGGTCATCCGTAAATGAAGCAAACATTATATATATATATATATCTGTGGGGTTAAAGGGACAAAATTGGTGACAAATCTGGTGACAACACACTACAGACATCCGATTAAAACCAAATCAAGGGTTTATTATTTATATTATCTTATTTTCTTTTCTTTTTTATGATTTTTTTAGATTTTTTTAGATTTTTTTTAGATTTATTTAGATTTTCTTCTCTTTGATTATTCTTTGGTCATTGATCATGTGAATGATCAGATGGCTGTGGTGTGTTGTCACTAGATTTGTCACCAAATTTGTCCCATTAACCTGCCCGTATATATATATATATAGAGGGAAGTTATATGTACACTTGTTATGACACTTATGTGATCGTAGATGTTTTGAAACGATCCGAACGGTGGATGCATAGAAAATGTGATTTTAAGGAGAGTCAATGAAGACCCAGACAAAAAAAAATTTCCAGGAAGGGCTCCATCCGGACGTCGAAAAGTACGATTTGGGTAAATTTTGGCACTATAAAGGAAGTACCATATCCGAAATGATTTGAGTCAATCCGAACCATTGGATATGTTCAAAATGAAACCCTATTTGGGTACAAGAAACCCTACCACAACCCGAAGTGCTAAGGCAATAAAACCAACTAAAAAAAACCAAAAAACTAAAAACCCTATAGAAACCCGAGTATATTTAGGCACAATCAACCCAACCATAACCCGAGGGGTTAATGGAGTAATTTCTTATTACATTTTGAACATATCCAATGGTTGGATTGTCCATAATCATTTCGGATATGATACTTCCTTTATAACGTGAAAATCCGCCCAAAATGGCCCGAAAAACATCTGGATTGAGCCCTTTCCAATGTTTCTTTTCGACGAGAAAAAAGATTCATCTCTTATTTTTCCATTTTCTACGCATCCAACGGTTTGGATTGTCTCAAAACATCTCAGAACACATTTGATAAATATGAGTGTCATAAGTAGTGTCATAACAAGTGTACATATAACCCC
>JAOWBR010169070.1:0-11531 GCA_028571145.1 Dionaea muscipula
CCCCGTTTTTAAGTATAGATATTATAGATTTTAATGACGACGCGACAGATTAAATTATGATTCCCTGCATTTGGATATGGCGGGGACCCGACCCTATATGAACATGATCAGATGGGCCGGAGCTGCGGCCCATTAACGAGCCCAAGAAAGTCGCTGTCTGCGTCTGGAGTTTGGATCCTCTCTCTCTCCCCGTGGCCGTGTCAATGTGTCATCTTCAACCCCTCTCTCTCTCTCTCTCTCTCCATTTGTGTTGATGCTCAGCTGCAGCTCCGGAAGCCATTGCTGATTGCTGTAGCCATCAAATTACTCGAACAAGATCTCACATTACTCAACATCTATCCGTGGCAAGTCCCCATTTCGTCTCTCCTCAAGTTTAGTCGACAGCACAGTCTCCTCATCTTCTTTTATTTTCTTGCTCTACTGAGTTAACTCGCCGGCGACTGGGAACTTGCAGATGGGGTACCAACCTTATGATAGCAGCGGTGAGTCTAACTCCGTTTGAATGCCCCCCAACTTGATTCTGATGGAGTTTTCTGATTAGGGTCAGCAATTTCTTTTTCCCTTTTATGGGTAATGCTGTTCCATCTGCTGTGATTTCAGGATGATTTTTGCTTTTTCTTACTCAGAGATAGAGTTTCTTGGTTTACTGATTTTGGGTTGTGTTCTTCATCCAAAGTTTTGAGATGGGTTATGGCTAGATGGTATGGTCATGTTAGGGTCAGCAATTTTTGTTTCCTTTTTTGGGTGATGTTGCTAATCTTATTCAGAGTGTAGATTCTTGGCTAGTGTGTTTCGGTTTTCTGTTCTTCATTTGAAGTTTTGAGATGGTTTGTCTTAATGGGTATGGCTATATGGCAAGCGAAGTCATGGAGGAGTTGGTAATTGCTGTTGCAGTGCATTTGTTGAACAAGCTATAGGATAAACATTGTCTTGGAATCTGCATTGTGTGAAACTAACAGTGAGTTTTGAGATGGTTTGTCTTATTCGGTATGGCAAGCGAAGTCATGGAGGATTTGGTATTTGCTGATGCAGTGCATTTGTTGAACAAGCTATAGGATAAACATTGTCTTGGAATCTGCATTGTGTGGAACTAACAGCGAGGTTTTGTGTGGAACTAACAGTGAAGTTTCATTTTCTTTCTGAAGCAGCCGTGTTCTTGCTAGTGTAGGTCGAATTATGTTATGAACTTTAGGGATCTGAAAAAACAGCTCAATGTTATGGTCTTAGTTGTGATCTGAAAAACAGCTGTTGAGAACTTTAGAATTTTTGCAGGAACTGATGATGACCTTCCAACATCCCATCAGAATAGGGTGCCTAGAGGAGGCCATGAGGTGGCAAATGAAAGATCTGCCTTACCGGGATCAGTACCGTACTCTACACAGCTTGGTGAAAACGTTATGGATGTAGAAATACATAAGCTCGAGCGAGAAGCTTATCGATGTGTGTTGAGAGCCTTTAAAGCTCAAGCTGATGCCATTACCTGGGTAGCTGCCTATCATCCTGTTATTGTGAACTTTTTTTTATCATCTTTTTGAACAATTTAAGTCACCGCTTGGTGGATGTGTTTGATTCAGGATAAGGAAGGTCTAATGACAGGGTTGAGGAAAGAGTTGAGATTATCAAGTGAAGATCACAGGGAGCTTCTAACCAAGGTTAATAAGGATGATGTCATACGGAGACTGAGGTCTGACAAAGTTGTAAACTTATTTTGTGCAGATATGCATCACTTGCAATTATATATGTATAATTTTTTTTTTGATAATTTTCTCCTTTTTTGGCGATAAATTAGGGAATTCAGAAAGGCTACTAATGCACATTCTGGCGTGCCCACTGCTAGTCGGCCTGGCATCTCCGGTTCGAATGTTTCAGCATGTCATGAGAAAGCGAAGGTGAACCAGTTGGTGCCTTCTCATTCTTTTTCTGGTCCATCTACGCCATTTCATCCACACGTGACAGCTCCATCCAAACAGCCTTCTTTATCTGGTGTAAAACGAGAGATTGTGATGGCAACCAAGAAAAAAAATTCTAAAAGTGTGAGTCGTGTCTTGAGCATACATATATCACTATTTAGTAAAAAATGGATCTTTTTAAGTTTTAACAGTTGAACTATTATGAGCCTTCACTGCGTGTTTTTATCTTTTACAGGAACAGGTGCCACCAGGTGTGTCAACAGTGAAGTCAATGCATTATTCTAACCCTTGCACAAGCAGCAGAGGTCAATTTCCCAGCCAAACTGGTCCTCATGCAAGTAACGCTGCTGATGCAATGACACGTGATCCGTTGATCGGGAGGAAAGTAAGGGCAAGGGCAAGGTGGTCTGAGGACAATAACTTTTATGAAGCTAGTATAAACAATTGTAACCCTCGTGAGGTATATAAATGGTTTGACGCCACAGTAAATTGATGCTCTCTTGATTATTGGTTGACTCTAATTAGTTTTCTCTTGCTAAACTGTTAGGGTTCCCATGCTTTGGTCTATGACTCAGGTACATTGAAAGAGACACGGGAACGGGTTAAGCTATCCGAGGTAAAACTTTCTGCTTATGGATGATTATTGGCTTTATCGTATTAGGCTTTTGTTTCTATTGTTGTCTTTCTGATCATACTTCTAGCTGCCACTATTTGCATTGAAACTTGAGCATGATAAAGCTTTTTTGGACATAGCATATCGTGTACCTTATCCGGCGTATTGGTTGTTTCTCATCCATCCATTTCAAGGGAGTTCAGTCTCTTTTAAGAGATTCAAATGGTCTGATTGGCACTCTTTAGTGGAACCCATAGGACTAAGAACATCAGGATAAGGAAACTGATTTGCAAACAAGTATGCCCTTTTAATATCCCCGTATGGAAGACTTTGGAACCCCTTGTTCTTAGGGTTCAAGGAGACGCCATATACAAGCCCCGATCAAGATATCAGAGTTTAAACCGAAACGCTTAAGAACAAAGGGATAGTGTAATAATCTTGGTAACTGTTGAACTAAAAACCTTAGATGATTGTCTTGGGAAATTGTCTCCATCTAGCTGCTTGCAGTTCTTATTATTGCTGATCTTGAAGTAGTGTTATATTCTTTGATCCATTAATGTCCATCTTTACTCGCTCTAGTTAGGAAGTAACATTGTATTTTTTTTCTCCATGACTGTGTATCTTTTTTTTCGTTAAGTAAATGTATAAAGAGTCCAATCATACAAGGAGGCTTCCCCATGTAGTACACAAAACCCCGCACCCATCGTGACACCCGGGAAAACACAGCCCACCTAAGAGAGAGAAAAATCAGACATGACGTATCCCAAACTAGGACAAACCATGCACATCCCATATAGGAGGCCATATATATCAACCAAACCAACATAGACACAACACAAAAATAACTCAAAACACAAACATGTCACCCTCATGACACCAAAACCATACCGCACGTGATGTTAGAATTGTGAATAACCACCCGACATGAATTAAGAGCCAAGCTAGAACCGACGTAGATCTTGAGGCCTACCCCTACCTCTACCACTCTATCCACCACGAATAGATGCACCTTGAATACTACACTCGGCCAGAACGAACGCATCCCGCTCACCCTCATTCCCACAGGTCGACTACCCTAGATCATCCAAAATAATTATCCAGACAACGAAGGGCAGCTTTGGCCATCTCTTGATCAGGCTTAGATTGCACTGAGCTCCCATTTGCACCATCGGCCATAGCTATCCTAGGCTGAGATGCAACCCTCGATCCCACCACCACCTTATTCAGAATTGGGTCGACACCCTTACCAATTGGGGGCCTCCTATGTTTCCATATCGGGCCATAACCCAATCACCACCCCCGAGGTAGGGACCACCTGAGCATCCGTCCTCTGGATCGAAAGTTTGAAACCTCCTGGCCAGCCTCCCTAGGCAATACAACCTCTGCCGTAGGTAGACATCGAGCAGTAACATGTCCAAATGCTCACGTCACATCTAGATGGAAAGTTGGAAACCAATCAAACCTAACGAATCTCACTAAAATGGGGACCATGTCTAACCTTGACCTACCGACGACATTGCTCACTTGCTTCCACCTCAGCACACACCCTAACATCCACCACAACACACACCCTAGCATATGAAAGTCTAGCCTCGGTGGCCGTATTCTGGTCAATGTACAACGGTCGACCCACCGCACTAACAATTCTTCTCAACCCCTTAGGATTCCAGTATTCCAATGACACATTATAGAAGCCCACACAGGGACTTTGGATAATGCCTTATTAGTAAGGGACATCATTCTAGCCCACTTACGTAACAAAAGGGGTTTCCCGCCCACAAACCAATGACCTTTCTCCAAAACACCATCTCGAGCCTCTACACCTAAAAACCTAAAAATGAAAAACCTATTCTCTAGGGTCCTCACATCCAACAGACCATTAGTCTCCCACAAAGACATCATAGTTGACCGTACAAGCCCAAACGACATGGTGCTCTGCAGGAAATGACCCACCAAACATAGATTCCATTCTTGCATATCACTATCCTCTTCTTCCATATCCACACGCACTTTACCATCAACCAGACTAGATGGCACATAATGTAATTGGGCATTCGCCTGAGAATAAAAAATCGTAACCGAAGCATAAGAACGGTAAATACCTGGTCCCTAGCACCTCCACTTCCGCCGCCACCGCTCCGTGGATCCCCTCCTGTGTAGACCAAACCCTAAATCCACTCTCGGCCACCTGCTGTACAAGCTGATACCTCCCACTGAGACACCCCCGATCAGAACCAGTCGGACACCCCCAACCAACATCAACTCCCGCATCCCGCTCGACACCCACCGCCTGAGCATAGACCTTCGAAGGCTGGCACCCCCGCCAACCACCCCCATCCTTTAGCCTAAACCCTTACCCGCCCCGATCCACCAAAAGCCATCGAAGCCCGCTGTCCACCCACTATCGGAGCAGGCTGCTCGCCCATAACCACGGTAGAGCACCCCCTCCACCTTGCCCTCGCTGGTCGTGATGTCATCTCCACGAGGACCTTAGCCGCAGCTAAGGTAGAATCGGCGCCCTCCTTGCCGAACTCTCCCTATGCCAGCACCTCCACCATACAGGCCCCCCCTGCTTGTCGCCGCATGAAGACCAACTGCCACTATGTTGGCTTACTCAGAAGCAGCCACCACACCCAAACCCACACCAGAAAGCCCCCTAGCCCCACGTGGAATAGCGGCAGTCCCCTGCCCAGCAACCCCGGCATTGCCCACCCCCCTCATCAGCTCCATGTCCTTCTGCCAAAAGTCCACCACCTGTGGCCCCACCAGCAGCGCTGCACCTTGCTGAAGGTCTTCTTCCACACAGTCGCCACACTACCACCATCCTCCTCGCAACACCTCGCAGAGGATGCGCAACCGTCGTCTTGGGCAACAACCCGCACATTGTCAGAGACACCGCTTGGAAGCACGGTGTCTCCCCTCTCGTCATCGAATTCTCCGCCGGGAACCTTGTCAACACCCGCGTGTGACATGGCGGCATCATCGCAGCCCCTGTGCCTTCGTCTTGGCAGATCTAGGCATCCACCAGCTTCTGCCCGCGGCCTCCACAAGGAACCACAAAATCGACACCACCCACAACGCCTGACCTCCCAGGCGACGTCGGGATCTCAGCTATCGATGGCACACCACCACGAGATGGCGACACACCCCTCCTTCCTTGAACGCCCACATCCTCCAAGAACAACTGCCCCTTCACGTAATACTTCAAGTCGGCCGAGATCCACGGCATCCGCCTTCGCCGTTGTACAAACCTGACAAAGGGTCTCAATTCCACGCAACCCCAGGGTCCGACGCCCCCGCCTGACCGGCGGCGGCAGCCACATCCTAGCAGCCCTAAATCTGATTTGGGGTTTTTTTTTTCCCTCTCTCTTTATTATGTTCGCGCACTCGCAACTAATTTTTCCAAACTCAAATTCAACGAATTTAAAAGTTGACTGTGTATCTTTACCTGCTCTGAAGCATACAGAGAATTATGGTCATAGCCAAATGAAGGTGAAATGTCTCTTAAATATGATTGGTACAAAAAAAAAACAGCCTTTAGCAACTTTTGCACTTTTGCTTGTGATATGTGTTGGTTGGAAAAATAAAAGTTGTCAGCTATTGCTGTCACTAATATGCTTGACATCTCTCCTTTTTCCCAATATGTTCTTTGTTTTCTGGAAAGAGGATTTATAATTGATTTTTAAACAGCTATAGCCTATATGAACCCGAAAAAAAAAAAAAAACTTGACGCAATATCATTAGTTCCTTTTATATGTGGCTTTTGTGTGCTATGAGCCATGAGGTATTTTCAAGGATTGCTAAATATGGGCATCAATCTCATTTACTTGAGATGAGCGTTTGATTGGATTGCTAGGCTCAATTATCTTTGCTCAAATTGCTATTTGTATCAATATTTTAGGGTTTATCTGATAGGAAGAAAAAGATGGTGGATGGTGTCAACATAGTGAAGTGACTACAGAAGTTTAGGTGGGAATGATGTATTTATTGTTTAAATTTGGAGGGTATGTCTATTAAATGCAATGAGAATCTAAAATGCTGCATATAGTCTGTTTGGATTGAGGTGAACTATCAGTCCCTTTGCTCTACTGTTCCTGGACGAGAAATACAATATCATGTCCCGTAGTATATTGATGTTTGAAATTGACTGGTTTATGAAGCTGCATAAGCTTGTTTTGTTTAAATAATATGCTTCTCTTCAGATTTCTCCCGATGATATGCAATGGGAAGGTGAGGATCCTAGAGTTCGACGTCGGGGTCGAGAGGCCTGTAATGTACGTGATCATGGCTTTAGCAGGCCTGTACGTTCAGATAATATCTCCTTTGGAGCTTCTGGAGGAAGGGGTACAAGCGGAACCCCTAAAAAATATGTGAAAAAGGGTGTTCCTCCATGTCGGGATGGGATTGAGATGAAGGTGGCTATGAAAGATATTAGACTACTTCATACAGATACATTGCTCAACGAGGCAAGCAGAAAAAAGAACTATGTGATCTCGAATGGGTTAGTCCTTCTTCCACCGGTACCTATATCAATACCGGTGTTCTACTTTTTAAATTTTGCAGGTAGTGAAGATGTTTAGTTCGGGGAATCTCAGTGCTCTTGAAGTTGAAAGAGCAAAGAAGGTTTTGAGGGTGAGAGGCCTTTCATTTGCAGTTTTTTTTTTTTTTTTTTGTTCCTTTTACGTTCATTTGTTGGTATTGTGCATATGCTAATCTACTAATCTTCTCCCATGTAGCAACATGAAAAAGCACTTGAAGATGCAATTGCAATGATTTCAGTTGGAGAGAGCGGGCCTTCTGGACCGAAGAAAGGGTAAAGTTCATGTCTACTTGAGAGCAATTGGTACGATACAGTTGAATGTAGACATATTGCAGTCAAATCTTGGTATTATTCATTGCATCCTTCCCTTTACAATATTAGCCACTCTATATAATTGGGATGCTAAAGTTTAGGACTAAAAATTTCTAAAGCATATCTCTAATCTAGGAAACATATTTACAATCAATCTATATGTGGAAGTATACCAACTTGGAATTATTTCTAGAATCTTCAGTACTCCCCCTCAAGTTAGTGTGCGGATGTTACTCGTTCCCAATTTGTTGAGACCATCAAGAAATGCCCGACTCGATGCATCCTTAGTAAGTCAGCAAGTTGTTCTTGGGACGAGTGGTGTTTCAATGATCCTTGCTTGTAGCTTCTCCTTGATGAAATGCCTATCAACTTCCACATGTTTGGTTCGATCGAGCTGAATTGGATTGAGGGAAATATCACAAGCTACCTTGTTATCACAATATAGCCTTCATTGGGTTGCCATGCTTAATATTCATATTTCCTAATAAGTTGCGGATCCATAATAATTCACATATTGCCTTAGCCATTGATCTGAACTCAGATTCAACACTAGATAGAGCAACTATTGCTTGCTTCTTATTTCGCCAAGTGACTAGATTTCCTCCTACAAAAGCGAACTATCCTACTGTAGATTGCCTATCTTTGATCGATCTAACCCAATCTGCATCGGTGTATCCTTTGACATCCACATCATTCCCCTTCCTAAACATAATCCCTTAGAGATGACTTCAAGTTGCGCAAAATGCGGGTAATTGCATTCATCTGTTCTTTGCTTGGAGAATGCATGAATTGGCTCACGGCACTCAGTGCATATGCCAAGTCATGCCAAGTATGTGCAAGATGCATCAGGATATATGCCTAGCTTCAAATTTTCTTCCCTAGGAGTGCTGACTGGATAACATGTCGGCATACCGGTCTCACTTAGTAAATCTAAGGCATAATTGATTTTTTGAAGTGAGGTCCAAGAATCGGTGGTGAGGCACACGTTGACAAGATACTTTCAAAGCTTTCATTAATGTACTCTTTTCAGACAAGTAGATGTCGTAGTAATCTCTAGCGACCAGTGTTCTAAACGACGGTTCTTGCTGCCGCCTAGGCGCTTGCCGTTGCTTTAGCATTACGTCTAACCTTTAATCATTTTTTGTGGGCGTTTCTTGGCGCCTTGGCGGATTGGTGCTCCATGAGGTTAAAGGATGGCGATCCATTTTTTTTTTAAATCCAGCCTAATTAAGATTTTAGAAAAATATCCAAGGACAGTAAGAAATTTAGAAAAGTCCAACCCTAAATGAAAAGTCCAACCCCAAACCTAATTACCCAAATGTAAAAATAAACTAAAAAATTAATCGATTACACAATCAGAATAACCAAGCCGCCAAGATGCTTGGCATCGCCTAGGTGCCGCTCAGGCAGCCTTGGCGCTTGGTAGTTGCTCTTCGTCACGCCACCACCAAGCGCCATATAAAACTCTGCTAGCATAAAGTCCACCTTGATAGAATCTTAAACATAGGACAACAGTCGGTTATATAATCTACGAACCCCTCATTCTCAATATGATTAAATGGTAACTCATCAATAATTATCATACGAGCCCATGACTTTCTGACCTTCTCTTGATTAAATACCAAAGTGTTCATCCTCCTCCATGTGATTCATTATCATTGGGTTGTGAAACTAATCTTAGATTGTTTTAAATCTTGATGTGGATTCTTAATATTTTTTTTTTTAATATGAGTATTAAGAATAGTCGTATCATTTTTTTGTGAATTGCAATGGAAGCTAACCTCACAATGATTACAAACGGCTTTAACACCACCCGAACTCTCAGTCCTCGTAAACTGTTGTCAGGCCTTTATTTTTTTCTTACTTGGCTCAAATGCTTCAGTTTGTTGAGTCTCGAGTCGCACCTGGACCGATTCTCCCTTCCATAAAAGCAATGTCAAGGTCGATGATATTAGTTGGATAGTAAGGATTGTTATTTTCAGAATCAATATCCTATAAAACACAATCAAATTCAATAGCGTTATCATATAAAATAACATAGCACAATCAATCTCAACACTAATATGATAAATTGGTAGTGTGTTTGTATGAGAACTCATGGGTCTCTTGAATCTCTTGTTTACGTTTCTGCTTTCACAGACTTTTCACAAACCCTAGTATGATAAATAAATAAAAAACACAATGGACCGACTTGAACCCGGAGAACAATGTGAGGCGGCCATCGAAAATTGTTTGATTCATTTTTCAATGCTGCGGTCAAAATTAATCAAAATCGATATGCTGTACATCTAGATTAGGGGAATCAAATCCATACTACAAAGAAATCAAAACATCTTGAACCCGTCTTAGCGTAGAAATTAGCATCTATATACCCTTTGTTTATACGGTTCGTTACATATATGTAGCACACGAATACTGCGAGCCATGCCCTTGATTGTCAGCTGTTGCTTGTGCGCAGCAACAAATGCTCTGGAATCTTGAATGTGAGATTGAAAGTACTCTGGTGTGTGGATATATTTGGCAGTACTTACACCACCATCATCTCTGTAATTGTGAATTGTGATTCAACTGTTTATTTTTTGTGCTTGAAACCAGATGATGGCTGGCCATGGAGTTTTGATGAGACGAGATGGGCGAGGGGAGGAACACGGGTGAATCGAATCACGGGAAACTCGTTCTTCAAGTGTTGCGTGGGGAACGGGAGCAGGTTTTTGATGCTGTGGTAGATGTCTGTACATTTGCAGTTGTAGATGTCAATACCCTTTCTTACAGAAAATGGCTCTCAGCTTAGGCTTTGCTAATTGCTCCAAATTGTATAGTTACCGCCTATTGACTTGAGAAGCGAAAAGAATCTGAGAGGGGACATGGGAAGAAGGTGGAAAGGTTGTTTTGAAAAATGAAAATTCCAGTGTTTGTGGTCGTATAATACGAAGCCGTTGAAGATGGTTATGTGTCCACGGATAGAACTGTGAGAAAACTGAACACAGAAAAGAGAGAAAGAAGACATTATGATTTCAGTCCAAGCAAGCACATAAAAGCTTGTGTTTGTTTTGCGGATTAAAAAATGGAGGATAAGGAATGATGAGGGATAAAAAGTGGGATACGAAATGATGGGATGGTGGGTTGGGTGAGAAATGGAGGATAATAAATGATGGGATAAAATATGAAGGATAAGAAATGATGGAGGATAAAAAAATTCTTCGGAAAAAATTGTTGAAAAAAAGTTCGTTAGAAAAAGTTTTTCGTAAAAAATTTATTGAGAAAAAATTTCCGGTAAAAAAAAATCTGAAATAAAAAAGTTCGTCGGGAAAAAATTTGACATAAAAAGTTCGTCGAAAAAAATTCAACATAAAAAGGTTCCGACGGAAAAAAATTTCATCAGAAAAATTTTCGTCAAAAAAGTTCGTTGGAAAAAATTTTGTATAGAAAATTTTCGTCAGAAAAAGTTCGTCGGAAAAATTTTTGTCTGAAAAAGTTTGCTGAAAAAAATAGTCGAAAAAATCGACTATTTTTCCTTATCCGACATCAGAGATAACTAATGACATTGGGGGTGTGTCATTATTTATCCTTCATTTTTCTTTCACTATTTTTCCGATTCACTATTAATCCGACAAAAAAATACCAACCAAACGCAGCATTAGTTATCAGGTCAGATAATAATTTTATCCCACATTCGCTATCCGCAAAACAAACACATCATTAGATATCCGCCCGGATTTTTTATCCTATCTCATCCAAAGGGTATGTTTGATTGCAGGATTGGAAATGGGGGATATGGAGTAATGGAGGATTATTTTTGTAAAGTGTTTTTTGTAGATATAATTCGTCAGATAATTTTTTGTGGAAAAAAAAAATATCCGAAAAAATCTGATCGAAAAAGTTTGCCGGGAAAAAGTTTATTGGAAAAAAATTCGCCGGAAAAAGTTCGTCGGAAAAGTTCATCGAGAAAAAGTTCGTCGGGAAATAGTTAATGAAAAAAAGTTCGTCGACAAAAAGATCGTCAAAAAAGTTCGTCGGAAAAAAGTTCGCGGTGATAAGTTCACGGGGAAAAGTTTGTCAGGAAAAGTTCGTAGGGAAAAAGTTTACGGGAAAAAAGTTCGTTGGAAAATATTCGCGGGAAAATTTTCGAAAAATTTCGCCGAAAAAAATTTCGTCG
>JAOWBR010169081.1:0-11531 GCA_028571145.1 Dionaea muscipula
TGACACAAATTTGATCGGGGATATTTTGGGCCGATCCGAAACGGTGGATGCGTAGAAAATGGAAAAATAAATAGGGGGCCTGTTCTCAGAATCGTAAAAAAATATTGAGAAGGGTTCCATCCGAACGTTTTTCGGGCCGATTTTCGCGTTATAAAGGAAGTACCTTATCCGTAATGATTTTGGACGATCCGACCGTTGGATATGTTCAAAATGATACCCTATTTGGGTACAAGAAACCCTACCGTAACCCGAGGTATTAATGTAATGAAACCAACCAAAAGAAAACCCGAAAAACTGAAAACCCTATAGAAACCCGTTTATATCTGGGTAGAATCAACCCTACCATAACCCGAGGGGTTAATGCAATGCGTTTTTAGGATGTTTTGAACACATCCAACGGTTCGAATCGTCTCAGATCATTTCGGATAAGGTACTTCTTTTATAACGCAAAAATTGGGCCGAAAAATGTCCGGATGGAGCCCTTCCCAATATTTTTTTACGATTTTGAGGATGGACCCCCTATTTATTTTTCCATTTTCTACGTATCCACCGTTTCGGATCGGTCCAAAACATCTCCGATCAAAAGTGTGTCACGGTTTGTGTTTTTTATGTGTTAATATATCCTTCCCGATATAAAACTTGATTGAATATTCTTTAAGATGATTAGTGCGATCTGACGGCTGACATATCTTCCCGCCTCTTTTTATTATCCTACGGTTTAAAATATCCTAATATATTTTCCTCAAGACATTTCAAAATGTCTTGTGCTTTATATCTATTATATATGGCAGGTTAAAGAGATAATATTTGTGACAATATATTGGAGCCATTGAATTTAGTTAAATTAAAGGCTGAGATTGCATATATTTGATAATATATGATTTAAAAAAAAGAAAAGGAAAAAAGAAATAAAATAGAAAAAAGAAAAACCCTAGGAATTCATATCAGCCGTTGATTTGGCCAAATCTAATATATAGTTCCAATATATTATCACAAGTGTTATCACAATATCCTCCCCATATATATATACGGGGAGGATATTCTAACATATTTAATTACATATTTAATTACACCGAATATTTGCCGTTGGATTTACCACTTGAACGGCTCAATGTCCCTTAGGGTTTATCTTTTCTTTTTCTGTTTTTTGTTTTTATTTTCTTTTTTTATTGTTTTTATAATTTTCAAAAAATCCTATCTATTCATTTTGGCCGTTCAAAAGTGTAAATCCAACAACAAATATTTGGTGTAATTGAATGTGTAATTGGATGTGTTAGAATAACTCTCCCGATATATATATATATATATATATATATAGGAAAGCCCTCCTATGAAGCCACCCTATATATATAAGGCCAGTGGTCTCATGATGTTTTTTTATAATTTGAGACGATCCAAACCGTTAGATATGTTTAAAATAGATTTTTCTATGGGGTATTTGAAATCATTCCAAAAAAATATCGGAAAGGGCTCGATCTAATCGATTATCTAATTTTGTCAGTTTATCGGCTGCCGATTTTCCAATTATTTTGATCGAACCCTTCCCGATATTTTTTTCGAATGATTTCAAATACCCCCTAGAAAAATAACAATTGGAGAAGATAGTGGAGGGGCTTGGTGTTCATCTCCCGAGTCCAGCTCAACCTTATCTCCAGGCTGTTCAGATTAGAGCGCTAGAGGAGCAGGGGCAGAAGAGGAATAGTGCATCGGGGAATAGGGATACGAGGAAAGGAGCTCAGTTATCGAATGAGGAGGATCGTTATGGTGAGCTCGTGTTTTCCCTTGATGATGTTGCGGGGGAGCGATCGTATTGGGCTAATGCATTGATTGAAAATGTCCTGGGGGATCGCATTACTTTTTCTACTATGTATGGGTTCGTAATGGCTCAATCGAAGGAGATTGCGATTCCGGAGGTCCTGCTGCATGACGAGGGCTATTTTATTTTCAGGTTCCAAAGAGAGAGTGAAGGAGGCAGTCTGGTTTTGTAATTCAAAACCGCTGATTCTTCGGGATTGGGTTCTACATTTTAAGCTGGATGGGGATATGATGGAATCCATTCCCACTTGGATACAACTCCCAGGCTTGGATCTAGAATTTTGGGGGAGTGATTCGTTGGATAGGATTGCTAAAAGGGTGGGACGGCCACAATGCACTGATTTCCTTACTGCTACTAAAGGGAGAGTCTCCTTCCCACGAGTGTTGGTTGAGATTAATACCTCTAAGGAGATTGTTGAGGAGGTTAAATTTAGGGGCCTGATGGTGAGATGGTGAATCAGAAGGTTTTCTTTGAGTGGTGGCCTGCCAAGTGTGCCCACTATGGTAGGTAGGGTCATAGAGCGGCAGACTGTAGATCTAAAGTGAGTCTGGCTAGGAAGCCAGTTGTGGCGTGGGCTCGGAAGGCTCCCAAGGCTCCCTAGGTGGTGGTGGCGTGTGCAAACCCCCAACCTACTATTGGTAAGTTGGGATTGTTAACTGGAAGAACTGATGGGATCAGCAGTGGCAGGTTGTAGGCGGGAAGTCAGGCACCAAGTCATTTCCTGTGATGAATAACCTTGGTAACCAAATAGTGCTTGTGTTTGCACCTAATCGATTTGCAGGATTGATGGATTGTAAGAATAGTGATCAGTGTGAGATTTTGCCTGGTGACAATGATGCTTCATCCTCTTATGATTATAGGAGGATGGAACGTCAGAGGCCAGAATAGGCCGGAAATGCATGCGGAAATAAGGCAAATCCTTGACAAGAATAAGGTGGTTGTGATGGGGTTGATGGAAACCCGAGTCAAGCTTGCTAACTTTAGGAGTATGGTTAATTCATGTTTCAGGGGATGGGGGTGCATCAATAATTATGAGTTTGTCCCTAATGGGCGAATTTGGTGTGTTTGGAACATGAAGTTAGTGGATATTTCGTTGATTAGTTGTTCGGACCAGATTATGCATGTAAATGTCAGCTGCCTTCCCTCAAGGAAGTCCTTTGTGATCTCCTTTGTTTACGGATGGAACACTTCCTCTCAAAGACTTGCGTTATGGAGGAATATTGTTGCCTTCAGTAACTAATGCAATTTGTCGTGGCTCTTGATGGGTGATTTCAATACTTTCCTCTACTCAACTGAGAAAGTGGGTTATTCTGGGATTTGTGTTGAGTCGTGTAGTGACCTGAGATAGTGCTGCTTACAAGCTGGTTTAGATGATCTTAGAGCTTCGGGTTGTTTTCATATATGGAGCAACAATCAGGGGGTAAACTCTTGGATGAGAATTAAACCTGATCGTCTCATGGTAAATAGTGTGTGGATTTCTTTGTTTTGCAGGGCTGAGGCTAGATTCTTAGAGGCCACTATATCTGATCATTCAGGAATGTTGGTCTCTCTTAACTGTGATTCTGTTCAAATTCGTCCGCCGTTTAGATTTCTCAATTATTGGGTTGAGTCATCTGATTTCTGTGTGGTTGTGAGAGATGCTTGGAATTCTCCTGTCGAGGGTTGCCTGATGTATCAGTTGTTCCAAAAGCTCAAATGTGTTAAATTAACACTCAAGAAAATGCATGCTAATCGGTTCTCGGATCTTGAGGGGAGAATTGATAGAACAAGGTTTGCCCTTGAGGAGGCTCATTCCTCGTTGAGAGATTGCTTTTCTGCTGGCACTAAGGCGGTGGTTGAGGGGTTATCTTTGCAGTTGAAGCAGCTCCTCCGGGCTGAGGAGAGCACATTTAAGCAATGTTTGAAAAAGGATTGGCTTCACTTGGTAGACCGCAACAATAAGTACTTCTTTAGTTTGTTGAAGCATTGGGCCCATAGAAATCACATCTCTTATTTTGTGCATGAGGATGGATCGAAGGTGAACACAAAGGAGGACATTGTGAATAAAATTTACCTCTTCCATTCAGACTTGCTGGGAAAGAAGATGAATTCCTCTGAGGTCTTTGATAAGGCTGGATTTGCGGAGGGCTGCAACCTTACTGATGCTCAGCGGTTTAACCTTGAAGCTGAGTTTACTGGAGATGACGTTAAGGTAGCGCTTTGGGGGATTGGGGATAACAAGGCTCCGGGTATTGATGGCTTTAATGCCTTCTTCTTTAAGAAGACATGGGGGAGCAGAGGGCCTCTCCTTATCAGTGTTGTTCTGCAGTTTTCCAGAATGGGCAACTTCTTCGCCATGCTAACTCCACTATCTTGCATCTGATTCCAAAAGGAGATAACCCGTCAAAGGTGGGTGATTACCGGCCTATCACGTGTTGCACATTGGTCTATAAAATCATATCGAAGATGCTATGTAGAAGGTTGTGTGCGGTCCTGCCATCTATCATTGATGCTTCACAAAGTGCCTTTATCATGGGGAGATCCATTGCAGATAATGTGCGCCTGTGTCAGGAACTTCTTTATGGGTATGATAGGAAACACATTTCGCCTCGATGCCTTGCGAAGATTGACTTAAGGAAAGCTTATGATTCCGTTAGATGGGAGTTCCTTGATCAAATCCTGGACAAGCTTGGGTTCCTGGGGAGATTTAAGGAGTGGATTATGACATGTGTTTCAACTGCTTACTTCACTTTCTTGGTGAATGGTGAACTGTGTGGCTATTTGGTGGGTAAAAGGGGAAAGCGCTAGGGCGACCCTCTCTCCCCGTTTCTTTTTGTGCTTATTATGGAATATCTTACACGTTTGTTGAAGGGGTTGGGTAAGACGAGAGGCTTTAAATTCCATCCCAAATGTAAGGAGCTTGGGATAGTTAACCTGAATTTTGCCGATGACCTGATGGTTCTTGCGAAAGCGGATTCCCATTCACTTGAACTGATTAATAGCCGACTAAAGCACTTTGGAAGAATTGCTGGACTTGAGGCAAATATGGGCAAATCTGCCATTTATTTTGGTGGTGTTTGTACGGAGAAGCAGAATGAACTTGCTAGCCTCCTTGGTTTTGAGATTGGCCAAAGTCCTTTCCGTCATCTGGGCGTTCCCCTGTCGGCCAAGAAATTACAGGTTAGACTCTACCTTCCTCTTATTGAAAAGATAACTGCAAGAATCTCAGCTTGGTCTTCTAGATTTCTCTCTTATGCCAGTAGATTGCAACTTATTAAAAGTGTGATATTTAGTGTTCATGGGTACTGGGCACAAATTTTTCTCATCCCCAAAGCGGTGATCCGGGAAATTGAGGGATTGTGTCGAGTCTTCCTTTGGTCTGGCCCCTCCCTTAACCGACATAGGGCACTTGTAGCATGGGATGTGGTTTGTTACCCCAAGTTGCAGGGGGGACTCGGTATTCGACATTTGGGTGATTGGAATAAAGCGATCCTGGGGAAGTGCCTATGGGACATTAATAGCAAAAAAGATCGTCTATGAATCAAATGGGTGTCAGAGTTTTATTTGAGGGAGGTTAATATTTGGGATGCCCCAAGGGGAGTGGGTTCTTAGGGATGAAAAGCTTTGATTAAGATCAAGGATAAAGTGTTTCATGCAGTGACAGTGACTAGTGATAACTACCCTCCACAGACCCTTTTGGTTGTCTCGTTGTATTCACTTCTGCACGGGGTTCTTCCAGTGGAGAGGTGGTGGAAAATTGTGTGGGCGACTGGTATGCATCCCCGAGCAAGCATTATGTTGTGGTTGATTTCTAGGGGTAGGCTCAATACCAAGGACCGGTTGCTGCGTTTTGGTATGGGCTTGGATGAGAGGTGTCCTTTGTGTGGATTGGAGGTTGAGTCTATTAGCCACTTATTTTTCAAATGTCATTTCGTTCAGGAAACTCTTCTGGTAATCAACAAGGAGTTGAGGATTGGGAGGATGGGAATGGAGTGGTCTACCTGCCAACAATTGCTCCTTGATAAAGCTGGTGGGAATTCGAGGAAAGCAAGGAATATGAGAGCCTTGTGTGTTGCATCAATCCAGGGAGTTTGGTGGGAAAGGAATAGGAGAGTGTTCCAGTAGGAAAGCTGTGATCATTCTGCTACCGCTGCTCGAGTTCTTAGCTTGTATAGATTCTTCAGATGCTGACCTTCTGTCAGGTTGGTTTGATTTTTTGATTGTGTTGATGGAGGGCTGGTAGCGATGGTTCTATCTGACGAGGTGGGTTTCCTTGGATGATGGCGGAAGGAAGCTGATGATAGCTTCTTGTGTGTGCGTGATAAAGGGTAGTCTCTTCTATCATGGGGAGAATGCTATAGTGACCTCACCCATTTCTTTTTGTTTGGTTTGATTCTGCATTTGATTGATGTATAAAGAAGATTTACGATGTATACGGGATTTTATGAGTCTAATACAATTGAACTTCTTCCAAAAAAATATATATATATATATATTATTTAAGGTTTAAAAAATTCTAAAAATAAGTTAAACTGTGAAAATTAAAATTTTTTTGATTTTTGTATTTAAGCTATTGGAGATGCTGTTAGTGTTATTATATAGACTATAGTAATATTTTGAGCAAAATTGTAATCATTCTCTCATGCTTTGCATTTTACTATTTTTTTTTTTTCTAGTATATTATGCGAATTGCAAGTTGCTAAAAAATACATACGCACAATTTTTTAATTTAGAAAAAAAGACAACCCATGCAAGTGGCTGTGGCCTGTGGGCGGATTAAAAAGTGGGAAGTGACCCTAAAAGAACAAATAAAGGTAAGTGGAAGAACCTGCTGATGACGCAGCTGGAGCCCGCAGAGCTGATCCTATTTGGGGCCCATTTGATTTGAGATTCCAAATGTTGGTTCTCCCCTTCTCTAATTTATTAATCATTTTCATTAATTAATTTCTTCACTATAATAATATATAAAAATCCATTATGTCACAAAAAAAAAAAACAAAAAAAAAAACATCGATCATCTATTGTCATCTATTGATTATCTTGTTAGATCCAACTAGCCTTTATTTAACAGTCATCTTATCTATTAAGCTATTATTAAACTATTACATATACCATCATCCAATTGAACCAACTTTTTTATGTCCCCCTTTTTTTGCAATGATTTGTTATCTTAAGGATATGAAAAAAGAAGAAGAAGAAAAGTCTTGTTCAATTTGTTCATCTATCTATTACAGTTGTAAGCAAATCAATTAACGCTTTAGCATGGTGGGAGCGACATGTTTTGCCGCGAACTAAGTAGGATAGATAGATTGATGTAGCTGACTCCACCTAATATTATCTGTCAATACTATAATAGGGGATGGTGTGAATGACACCTCGCACCATTATATGATTCAACTGGTCTCTGCATAGTGTTGGAGCTGTCTTTGTTGCTTTTTCTAGATAGTTGCTGTAGCTAGATATGCAACATTGGTTTGCTTAATGTTTTGGTTTCGTTTGGGTTGTTTTCTATGCGGATTGTGCATGGTTTGCCTTTTTTTATTTTGTCAGTTGTTCGGATTGTTTATTGTTTCATGGCCTAAGACCTTTGACAGTTGATTCCTGTTTTATTTTCTACCATGCGGGATATGCATGGATATCTAGACTATTTCTCTTATTTTAGACGATCTCATGCCAATTTTTTCTAATTTTTTTTGGATTAGGACGTCACGATAGGTGTGACATGTACTTTTCATGTCGCTCTTGTTTTGGATTTTATTTGAGGAATATCCCTTGGTTATTATATTTCATTTATTTACCCAAAAAAATGACACCACGGTTAATGTTGACATCTCGTAATAATGGGGTACTCTTAATGTCTCTTTGGATTATCAAATTATAAATAATTGTGTATTTAGTGGAAGTGCTTCGAGGTCTCAATTGTGAAACTGTTCATCGTATCAATGGTATGGGTATCCCCTAATATATATATTCCTTTATTACTGTGTTTCATATATTATCATATTTTATCATCCATTATCGTATGTTCTTATGCATTACTGTACACATTGTAACATAATATTATTAAAGCATCTTTATGTGGGTAGTCAAATTGGCTAAAAGCCAAAAAAATTGGCTAAAAACCCAAAAAACTACCCACTTGCTAACTAGGTGAACAGTGACTCACTGAATTAAGCGAGTCACTGTACACACGTAAAACTTTTTTTTTTTTTTTTGCTTTTTGTGTATATATATGTGTTTATGTAAGCTAATTTAGAAGAAAAAAAAAATATTTTAATTTAGTTAGTTAAAGTAGAGAATCTGATTTTGTAAGTTTTGAAAAAGTGGATTATTAAAGTAGACAAAGTGAATTTTGTGGGTTAATTTGGTAAAAAATTTGATAATGCTGATAAGGATGCTCTTAGTAGCAGTAGTTGATGATAGGGTAAGAAACCCCATTATTATTATATTATCGGATTAATAGTACTAAAAGTCATATAGATTCAAATAAATGCAGTAATGCTTAAGAAGGCCCATAGGAGCACAGGCCCAAAAGGCTCCGCCGGCTAAAAAAACCTACCCACAGTCCGATGACCACCGGAGGCCGCTGCCCACAGCCCGAGTAGCTGACAGAACAGAACCAAAAATAGCCCATTAACATCCAGCCATCTTCTAATCCATTGGATGGCCCGGCCCGGCCCGGCCCATTATCATCTGAACCATTTCCCCCCTGCGTGCCCTGTCATGTTGCCCTCTTCTTGCTCAGCTCCGGGGTACTGAAACAACGTAAGCATGCATCTCAATGGAGGTATCAGTTATTGGCAATTGAGTAGATTAAACAGATTTTCGAGCAAAGCAACAGATAAAAAGCTAGTAATTAACTTAACTAGCTATATGATACTGATCCTGAAAGTTCAACAACAAAAAAAAAAAAAAAAAAAGGCAAAAAAAAGAAAAGGAGATGGGTTCCCAAATCAAGCCTACCATGGGCATTGTATATATGACCTCCAAGCTATATATAATATCGCTGTCTAACTTCTCTATAATATATACATGTTTTCAAATCCACAAGCCTACCTACCATTGTTTTTTCACTAATGCATATATACAGGACGAGACATCTTCAGCCAAGGAAACAGGAGGTCCATTGTTTTCTGGTTTGAATAGTCTATTTTGGTGTGGGGTTTGGAGCTAAAAGGGAACAAGACTTAAAAGAGGAAGATCTAAACATCAGAGAGAATGCCCACAAATTTCATGGACCAGCCATTGTCCATTAATCAAAAGGGAGCTGTGCCCTAAACATGAGATTCCTGGTCTTGGTGGTCTTAAAAATGTTTATGGATCTCCAACTTTGGTATGGAATATAGATAGCAACTAAGCATAGGAAACAACAGGGAGAGTAGAGATTTAGATAATCGGGACGGTTATACTTATATGCACGCCAAGTTTGACATCCATTCATTCACAACCGTTGGATTTGACCGAATCAATGGTTGAGATTACATCTTGCCTTACTATTCATGCATTGTTCATTCCACTATTCTCTCACTATACACCCTTGCACTGTTCATTCCACCATTCATCCCACTACCATCCAATCTAATCATTGATTTGGTCAAAGCCAACGATTGTGAATGTGTGACAAACATGGCGGCAAACTTGGTGTACATATAACCGCCCCGTTGGATAATTGAGTTTATGCAGAAAAGTAAACGTGGCGATCGATCCCTGATACGCAAGGGCTCCCTGGCTAGTGCTTAATTTGGGTCATATTTGTTCTATGCTGACCTCAAGCAAACTGGTTTGGAACTATCCTGTCCTGCCTAGAGAATCTGAAGGCAACAGAAGGTCCAACTTGGGCAGACAAAATCACAATCATCCCACTCAAAAGACAAAAAGAGGCAATGATCGAGACAACACTAAAATGACCAACATTTGCTTCTTCTGTATTCTTTTCTTGCCCCCCTCACTGTCAACTCCATTGATCCCTTCACACAAGATCAGGTAACCCAATGATAAAATCCCTTCACACATAATACTCAAAGAAAAGCAACCAAATGCACAAAGATGCCCAAAGATCATTGCCACCAAATGAACCAGGAGAGGGTGATGATTTGTACAATGACTACTTACATGAACATCATCACCATTATCATCATCTTGATCTGGATTTCAGCCCCAGTAGGAGACAAAATCCCAAAACCCAATATCAAGACAAATTGGCTAAGCTGAAAGCGAAAACTGATAAAAAGGAAAATCAGGGAGAGAGAAGGTAAGCACCTTTCTGTACCCATGAAAAGGTTGTTTGATTGAACACATGCAGCTGCTGAAACAAAAGCTGTAATTTGTTTGCCCAAAATTTTTGACTTGAAACTAACTGGATATATCAGCTTTGTATAGGAATTGGAAGTGTTCTGTTATCACTTATCACCACCCTGAGCAGTCCTTTTTTTCGCTGAGAGTACCATGGTTGAACTGTCCATCTCCTTTCCATGGGTTCTTCACCATTATTGGATGCCCACTTCTAGTCTAGTCCCTTTCTCTCTTTCTGCCCCCTCCTGCACTCTGGATCAATCCTTCTATTCTTTACCGGTAGTTTGTCTATAGAATAGAGATGATGATGATGACGACGACGACCACAATGATGCAGTTCAAGGAAACCCCATCTCATGCTGCCCTCCACCGAACCATCCCATTCACAAACGAAGTAGCAATGAAAACCACCCAAATCCACAGGGTTCGGGTTCACCGCGGCAAACGCAGCAATGCTAGATGCGGTCGAGGGGAACCCGGTCATCCACATAGTCGATTTCAGCTCAACCCATTGCATGACATTGATAGAAGCCATGGCCACACGGCTCCAAGGCCCCCTACTCGTCAAGCTCACGGTGGCCGGTTTAACAGAGGAGGTCCCACCAATGCTCGACATCTTCTCCTACTACGACGAGGTGGGTTTCAAGTTGGTCAATTTCGCCAGGTCGAGAAACATCTCGCTGGAATTCAAAGTCGTCCCTTGTTCTTCTTCAGATGGGTTCAGGCATTTCATCGAACACCTGACGAGCCAACAACAAAAGCAACAGCAGAAACAACTCAAACCCCAATATGGGGGCGAGGCGCTGGTGATCAACTGTCAAATGGCGCTTCACATGATACCCGAGGAGACCCTGAGCTCGCCATCATCATCATCATCATCATCTTTCTACCACTATTCTCCGGAATACAGGTCACCCAGGACGAGATTCGTCGAGGGGATTCGGGGTCTGAGTCCCACGATAGTGATCCTGGTAGACGAAGATGCCGATTTCACGTCGGCTGAGATCAGCGCTAAATTACATGTGGATACCGTTCGACACGGTGGACACCTTTCTGGCAAGCAGAGGCAGTTGTACGACGCGGGCATGTGCTGGAAGATTGAGAATGTGGTGGCGGAGGAAGGGTGGAGAGGCAGGAGACGAGGGGGAGGTGGGCGGATCGGATGAGGGAGGCCGGGTTTCGAGTGGTGGCGGCGGTGGCGGAGGTGAAGAGGATGCTGGATGAGCACGCCGTGGGGTGGGGGTCGAAGAAGGAGGGGGATGATCTTGTGCTCACTTGGAAAGGACATGATGTTGTCTTTGCCTCTGCTTGGTAGGCGCTTGATTTTTCCCCTTTTCGTTACCTCCTTGGTTGTTGTGGATAAAAAAAAATATTATGGGGGGTGTAACTTCATTATCCCACTGGGATGGGATAAGGAAGCTGATGGTCAATGTCGTTGACTGGC